>JABFPN010000162.1:0-64784 GCA_022817305.1 Leptoteleia sp. ZL-2020 | reverse complement strand
CCGCAAAAAAAAAAAAAAAAAAAAAAAAGAGCAGCACCATAAATAACATTCAACTTTGTTCTGTCTCGCGCTTCTATGTTTTAACGCGCTGGATGTTAGGTATGAAGTGAGCTCGCGTAACACTCGGGATCCCCCTGATGCCCTGGACACTCGAATCCAACGGAAAACCTACGCGAAATATGAGTAAAAACTACGAATAAGAGGGTCGCTGTCGAGACTCGCGTTCATAAATAACGCGATACGTGACAACTCGGAAATGTCAGGATGTATTTGAATTTACTCCAATGATATATATTTTCGTGGCGCGGGTTACGAGCCCCACCGCTGCTTAAGTTGCTTCAGTTTTAATTCGCGAGTTGGCCCGCCAAAATTTATTCGAACAATTAAGCGGGATTAAATTATTTGGATGCCGCGAGGCTGGATACTGCCACGACGACTCGCCGGCGTAACATTCGGCAAAAAGGATCGACAGGGGAGAAAAGGGGTAAATATTGCAGTATGCACTCAGCGCGTAGACACGTTGCATACCAAACTACCCCTCTCGAATTCACGCAGTTGGCATCTCTCCTGCCGGGGAGTTTATACATACATCTATGCATTAGCAGACGCATTTATTATTTTGCAGAGAGACCTCGCGCGTATTTGGCAGAGTGAAGCATAGCATTTTAAATGCAAGTTGAAGTAAAGTTCGAATAAAATTAAGGGAAAATCGTTGCAAATGCGTGCTCACAAACAAACACTTCCTTTCAAATTGTTTTTCAATCCCACAATTCTTTCGATGAAACTTGTATGTTAACGGTAAAGTGATCGTTATCTTTTTTTTTCTCTCGATCAAGAATGGTCAGTGAAATTGCGCAGGACAAGTGAATGTTCGATTCTTTGATTTGCAATTTGACCAAAGATTCCGAATGCACTGGAAACTTTAGTGTTGTGTGCCGAATGTGAACACGATTGTGTCGTGACAAGTTGTGTTCTGTACTGTGTTTACGAAGCATGGAGATAGATAATCAGCCATTGTCTTACATCGATACTTGGTACCGCAGCAAGCGTAAAACATAAACATGTGCATTCTCTACTTCCTCGCGTGTAATTTCTTCCTTATTTCCAATCGCACGGCGTGAATGCAACAAATTGATAATTTGAATGTCGACAATTGTAACCGTTTAATGTTACAATTAATAAAAACGTTAACTCTACTGACATGTACTTTATATAAATAAAATTATAAAGCCATTTGAAAAACTTATACATTTAAATATTCTTTGTCTTTAAAACTGGAGAAATGAAACCTTAAAATGAACCCGATGAAATTGAAATTGAATTTTAATTTAATCAATATTAAAATGTAAAATTTACATAAGCAACGACAGTAAACAATTTGATTGAAATACAAGGATTACAAAATCACTTTAGAGGCATAATATAATGATAAAATTATGCGACACTTTACAATAAGAAGTAATACGAGTATAAGGATTACGTTATAATTATTAATAGTATCATGTCAAATTAAACTCTTACAAATGATCTAAGAAGGATCAATAACGTTGACACAGCTACTGTGTAATACATACTCGCACCCAGTGCGCAATATGTAAACGTATTATCGACCAGTTGGCGTTCATTTAATGCAACGAGGGCGACAAACATTACTATAAAGGGTGAGCGAGGAAAATGTCAAAGGGGAAAGACAGAAAGAGATTCGTGTACCCTTTTCGAGTAGCTTCCACCTCGATGACTTTCTTTGTCGGCCTTTTGTCAGGCCGCGAATTAGATCGCGTAATCCTGTTTGTATTCGAAATGACACCGTCGCCTCCAAGTTGACATTTAGACACCGCAGCACCTATCGGCCCATTGTGAGCCTGTAATTGACTCCGATTGGAAGATTGGATTTGGATTGTGCCGCGCTCTGAAGTGGATTTCATTTGCACCTAGCTACTCATTTTGCTAAGTGCATTTCTAATGTACTCGAATAAAAAAAACACGCGCGTACACACAAACAATTCCTCCTCCATTCGAGACCTTTTCATAACAATCCTTTATGCTCGTTATAATCAAGTCATGAATTACGCATAACGCAATAATAAATTTCATTAATGAAGTTATAATTTTTTTTTCTTCACGTCCCTATAATTATGAGTACCATCTTTGTACTTAATTAAGACAGCAATTGCGCTTAATTATCGACACAGTTGTCTGTTTACGACAACGAATAGGGAGTCGTGAAATTTAAATGAAATTATTCCACAGTCTGCGGTGTTTAAAGTAATATATAACTTAAATCTCGTCGTTGACAAGATGGCGGATCAAATTCGTCGATTTGCAAAGCAACGGTGAGCATTTAATTCCGCAAGAGATTATTTTTGCACGCAATCACGGTGATTTTCCAAACTCCAGACACCGCAATCGTATTTTGCAACGCAGTAAACACTGACATAACTCGTAAACAAAACTCTTGGTACCTCTTGCGGTTACGGCGTATTATCTCGTAGTGTTTCCCTTGCTTACAACGAGATCCTCGCGTGCATGCGGTTTGTTTTACCAGCGGAACACTTTATACCATTGAATACCGTCAATTCGACCACAAAAAATGTAAATAACACATTTCCATTTGCCCGGATGAGTACTTTCCAAGAAACGCCTTCTCTTATTGCGAAAGTATAATTTCCGAGGGCATTAGCGTGAAATTGTCGTAGAGTATTTTTCGAAGCAGTAATTAAAATGCGGCATGCAGTTTTTGAAGAGATTTTATCGTATGACCTGATCAGGTATAATGTATTCACCAAGGGACCTCTTGTTTCCAATTAGGTCAACTACATTGAAGCATCTCATGAAGGACTCGTTTCGCACCCTCCGTCTTGAAATACTATACCCTATCAAGTTGCATGAGGAGGCTATTCATTAACTCGTGGTGTTGTCGATGAAAGTTAGATCTGCTTTACAATGCTGACGTTAAAGTCATCATTAATTCACAATTTCGCGTTTCTAATAACACATGAAATCTTTTTTCTTCTTTTCTCGAGTCGTTTGACGCCGAAAATTTTTTGCGACGTTTCCTTGCGAAACGGAGTCTGGGAAAATTAACGATCAAATAAATTCGTTCATTGCGATAATAAATTAAACTTTAATCACGATTTTAAAAGTGCCTTACGTGAAATAAAAATCCGCAAGATGCCGTGTAAAACTCTGGTTGAGTCCTAATAAAATCTCAATAAAATGTCAAGTGAATTATGACTAACACATATTTCTGATTTCTGCAAGCCAACAGTTATAGTTAATGGGTTCAGAGTGTACGCTTGTGAGCTGGGGGTCGGTACCCATAAGACAGTATCGCGTCTAAAGCATCGCCTCGATATAACGTAAGGTGCGCTATGGTGAGTTAACGTAAGGTCACGTTGCACCGCCAGAGAATAAGGAGAATCATCAATAACCATTAGGTTCGCGCATAATTATAACCGCATTCGTAAAGCAAATGTTAACGCAAGTATAAACGAAGCAAGCGCAACACCGTAGCCAACTTGACGCAATAGGCCTCTCAGTTTTGCCGCGACAGTATTTAATCTTTGCCAGATCGTCTCGCCTTGTAGCTTTAATCGAATACCGATTGTACAGCATGATCTTTATTTCATTTTTTTTTTATTTCAATTCGCGTCTGCTTTAATCGCTCCATAAAATTATAAAACTCTGTCATCGCAGAAATGTTCATTGTAATAGTTTATTCGTTACGTCTGTCAGTGGCCAATAATAACGAAATTTATGTAGAACGTTTTAATCCATTGCGTGCACATCGGTGAGGAATCATAAAGTAGAGGATAACGTGAAAAAGGTTCTTCTAGTTTTTCTTGTTGTCGCTGAAATTACAACATTGCATTGGCTTCTCTTTGTCTCAGAGTATTGTTACACGAAAAAAAGTACAACACAGAACGGTCGAGGGAGGAGAGGGGTAAAAAGAAAATTGATAGTCGACTTTGCGACGAGAGATCATTTATAACTCGAAGCGCAGTGTGATTAGAAGTACGAAACGACTGCGGAACGCGGACTGTCAGCCTCTACTCTCCCCTCGTCGCTGTCATCCGGAATGTTTTAGCCGGTAGTCAGCAGAACCATTATAACGATTCGAATCTCGACCGGGTTGCTTGTTATTAATATCAAATAACGAGATGGCATCCAGGGATTATTTATTAACGATCCTCTCCGTAGATTGTAATCGTGCAAAAAACTGTGTGTGATCCTTGGCGTGGACAACTGTATCAACTAGGGCAACTATTCAACAATAGTCTAATTTAGCGCAATTTTTAGTAGAAATCAACCCTACAAAATGCCAAGCAGTTATTTATTCGTCGATAATTTCAGCTTCGCCAAATAAAAATATTAAAATATATGCTTTCGTATACCTATTCAATGTCATAATTGGATTTCAAAGAACCCATTGTTTATAATTTGAAACCGGTGACCTTAAAATATAAAATTTTCATTCCAAAAGAACTGACATTGTATGTCTAACAAATTTTATCCATCATTTTACATGATGGAACCTTTAAGTGAGGACTTTAAACGACTTTCGTCATTTTCGTTCCAAATTGCCAACGTCTTTAAGTAATCCTCAGTTAATCCCTTTGAAAAGCATGAAACCTTTCGCTGAAACGATAATATTGCACAGAAAATAGCTCTTATATGTTAAAGAATCGGTATAAATAAGCTTGACGGAACGTGAGAATTCCTGGCAAGCGATACCTCCTGGAGAGAAAGGAGTGTCCTGCATCGTACGAACATACTAGTACGCGATAAGATTTCCTCTCTGCCGCGCCTCACTACCTGCTAAACATTGCGTGAGTAATATTAATTTCTGCTTTATCGGTGATACTATATGGATAACTACATGATTAGGCGATGAGTTATTCGCCGAATGACATTTAAATTCCCCGTTCGTCTTGAAGAGTTAATTAGCCTCGTAAAATTTAAATATAATAATAAATTTCCGCGAGTCTCCATCGTTCGCGCATTTTTTCAAGATAACGAGAGCACCGTTCCGGTATTTATAAATACTTGAAATTACTGGGAAAAGTTAAATACGACGTTAAATACCGCGGCCCGTGGAAGTGATACTAGCAGATTAATTTGGAATCAAAGTTTCAACACTGCGTACAACTAATCCCAAGGCATGGACTTTCACGTGCTCTCGCGTGAATCATTCGCGTGTTCGTCCGTGATTAGCCTTGGTTTTACACGACACGATTCACATGGTCAGCATGATGATGTAGCTTCTTGAAAGCACGTCGATCCGACGCGAGGTGCACGGGTCACATTCCACCGAGCATTATTTCCTCGGCCGCCCGAAGCCCCGACAAAAAGCTACTTCTCTCCAAAGAAGAACCTGTCCCCTTTCTCGTCCGCCCCCCTGCCCCGCGCCAGCTCGCCGCGGAACCTCATTAATAGTATTCAGCGGAATAGAATTCTTGGTGGCGTCGTTGTCGTCGAGCCGCAGCGAAAGCTGCGATACTTTCCAAGAAAGCTATAAAGCCAAGCTGATCATGATTTGTCTATTCGCGGTAACGCAACAAGACTAGCATATTCAATCCAATTGAACGAAGGCGATGCCTCGGCGACAACATCTATCTTTATCCGTAACGATAAGGAACGACGAAGAATCTGTCACTGGTGCGCGCCTGCCGTGAGGCGGAGGTGGACGGTACACAAGGGGTACACCCACACCAGACAGTACCGAGCGGGCGAACGACGGGGGGTCGCGTGATTTGTGGCCGCCCCGAGAAGTCACACAGCGGCTGATATATTTTACGGGCGGTCGTTCCTCCACCTTTTTTCGCTGCTCCTCTACGTCGCTTTTAGTTCGACTCGAAAAGAAAACGATGGAGGACAGCGTGGAGAAGGTCCGCGGGGTACCGGGACGGAGCAAGACAACATTGTGCCATATACATAGCTGGTCAGCTGCCTTTACATGCGGCTACACCGTATTTACATGAGAAAGGAGTCACCTTTTCTTGCTCTGCCGGTTCCCTCATCGGGCACCGTGGATGCGTACTGTTCATTGCTTTGCTTTCCTCTCGCTGAGAAGGCGTCCCTCTAAGATCCTCCTCAGTGTAAACACGGTTTATCATTATCGCCGGCGGTGACTATAATTCAGTGGTTCTTTCCGCCCTCGCCGCGCCACCGATTCCAGCTCCCAACCCTCGCCTCGAATCATTTTCATTAATAAACATATCCCGATACTCGCCGCGGTGCCACTTTAGCGGCATCTTAATAAGATCGCAGATTGCCCGTGACGTTTAAGCAATCGGCCCCCAATCAATTAATCCCAGCCGAATTGATACCATCTGAATGAGAGGAGGAATCTATCAGTCACGTGGATTCAGCAGGACTGTCTAACACCGTAAGGCTCCGGTCATCAATTTTAAAATTCTGGCTCTCTTGGCATCGATGCGCCGGGGCAAAGACGCCGGGGAAAGAGGCAACCCCTCTCCCCCCCCCCACTTCCAGTCGAATCCCTCCCTCCCACGTGGCGCGAGTCAAAGAAAAGCCATTTGCTTCTGAGTTCGGTTGTACACGGTTGACGATAACAAGGAGATGGTGTCAGAAAGACAGGTTGGTCGCCGTAGGGGTCTGCCGTTAAAGGAGGGGTGAGCAAAGAAGTAAAAGAAGCCAACGAACATAATAAGGAAAACCTCAAAAATAAAAGGCAACCTGCAAGCATCCAGAACCACGGAACGCGCACGGAGCCTTGGGTTTAATGTATACACGCGCGCTCAAGCGGGCAGGAACCAAAGCATGCGCATCTCATGCACTGGCACTTCAGCAGTCTGCACGGCACTTTTTAATGCTTTTATGCCCACCGCAAAGAGGAGCTATCGGGGATCTCGCGTCGTAAGTCTGGAACTTTATGTTTGCGCGGCTAACCTTTTTCTTTGCCATCGCCCTAACTTACGATCCTTTCGTATGTTCGCTCACATTGGCTCGCTCACTTGCTTGAGACGTTCACGTCGCCTCGATCGCCGCGCGCTGGATGTACCGCGCGGAACGTCTATCTGACCCGTGTATGTTAGCCTTATCTGCCGCGCCAGTCTCCGGTAACAAAATTTCCCGCCGCGGAATAAATTCCTGACCGTCACGAAACTTACGACTTGACCACCGGCTCAACCTCTTCTGGCCTCGCCGCACCGACATGCCAAAGGAGTCCGCCGTTTATTTTCTTCGCATTTACGATGATGTCTTTTTCACGCGTAGTGCTCGTGTACACCCTTTGCGGTCTCTACTGAAAACGATTATCTTCAATTTCTAAAGGTCTTACCTTATAATCATTCCCTCTTCAAAACTTTATATCCCCGTTGCCTTCTACATTGTATCTTTTTTTTCTCCAATTCCTTATTTGAAAGATAAGTTACATTTTTGCAGTCGTGATAACTTACTTTCTTCTAAAATCTTCCATCTAAAAGCTAGGGCTGTAATTACAATTCTCTCGTTCTGCTTGACTGCGAGATTTTCCTTTGCTCACATTGTTGTGCAGATTTATATTATAAAGAAATTAAATTAGCAAATAGAAAGCAAGCCAAACATTATCCTTCGAGTGCTTTAACGCTGATAATTCATCCATTGTATGGTGAATTAGTTGGAGCGTTGTTCAGAATCACCATCAATTCTGATACGAAGAAAGAATAGGGAGACTTATTCAATTAAACTGATAGATTCCGCCACAATTACTTCGGATATCTTTCATCTGGAACACAATGATAAGTTTTTTTCATCTTATTTATCGCCAAAACAACTAAGAAACACTCACCGGGCTGTCAAAACAAAATATTGATGAAGTTCAATATACAGTGACTAATATATTTATAAGCTTGTATCGTGTAGCGTTTGGCAACGGTTGTCGACACGTCACTTCGCATGACTCAGGGTAGCTACCCTTCGGCGAAAGTCCCAATCATTATGGCATGACTGTGTGGTTTACCACATCCGAAAACCATTGACATATTTTGACTCTTTATACGATACTCAGATGGTCTGCACTCGTTCAATTTCTATGTTCACACCGTTAGAAATGCTTTAGATTATTAAGAGTACGGAACATAATTTTTGTGGTGGCCAACGACTTCATAATCGGCGTACCTTGTACGTGTTTCGTAACTTATAAATATATATATGATGATAATACATAATTGTTTGTAGCATATACACCCCGGAAAGGTGTAAGCCAAAATTAGAATAACGCTTACGGACTTATATGTTAAACAACAATTGAATATTAATTGCCTTTACCGTTCGATTAATTTACTTGGGAATATTTGAACAAATACACTGCAGTGTGGCAGACAATGTTCTCGTACTTGGAAACCAAGGGCTAAGGGCAATTGCGCGCCCCGTCGTGTGACTAATTGACTTCGTGCAACCTCGGAGATCCGATTCTCTAATTATTCCGGCGAACCGATTTCCGTGGCTGGATCGAATCTCATAGTTGGCCCTGAAAATTCACGTAAACTCATCAACCTCGTCGGGGAATTCGATTTTGCAAACTTGCGAAGGCTGATTTGAAACTCGAGCGAAAAGAAGAATAATACGTAGCGCACGGGCTTGCATGACCCGCGTTTCCGAGCAATTGTAACTAGCTTTTGGTAGGTAGAGGGTCGTAGGTAGATCCACGTGGTGCCTTCCCACGTCAAAGTGATGGACAGCCGAGTCTGACGGACGGATGTTCTGGCCACCGGACAGACAGACGAACGAGCTGAGACCGGTAGCTTGTGTTTTATTCAAATATATCCGACGAATGAACAATCACTGAGGCAGCGCGCTTGTGCACGCGGTGCGTGCACAAAACAAGCAGTAGAACGCGTCACAGGATGCAGCAAAGACTGCAGGTTAATTCGATTGTGATGGATAATTACCTTCAAATGAGACTGGCGAAACGAGTGACACGAAATCAGCCATGCGAAGTCAAGATTCGCTTTGCACGTTTCAGACACCAATAGAGGAGCACAGTGCTCAAGTACAGTTTCAGTAGCAAAACTTTTCTCACAAGTGATCGATCCAGGGTGAAAGTTATACGGTTTGTTACAAAAACCCAAAATATTTAATTATATTTTTCATATAAATTAATGGAATAAGTTTTAACATTAAAAATAAATTTTTGAATATAAGCAATAATACGGAGCAAAAGATTTTATAAGGTATAATATTTAGTAAATTTGCAGTATATTTCAACGTATAATACGTGGAACAAGAATATATCCCTTAAATTACCAGAGATTACACGATACGGGTTGCAAACGATACGTTATATTTTTGCTAGTATAAGGTGATTGTGCACAGCCATTGAAAATAAGTTAAAGAAATAAACAAAGTGTCGACAAAAAGATCCGTTTTCATCGTACTTAATGAAGAAGGGGGTCTAATTATTAACGAAATGACGACATTGAAGAAAATACAAAACTTGTGTTTACCCAGCGTACATTACTCGCGTTATTTTAAATGAAACGGTGACGTCTTTAAATCAACGTTTTTATCCCATTCCCTCTCGGTTACTTGTTTTCCGCGTCTCTCTCACACCTCGATATTCGCAATAATCGTTTCTCTTTCGCTTCACTTTAGCGCGCTAGACTCGAGGTAGAAACTTGTGATATTACTGGTGGGGCTTTTTCGCTGGTGCACGTAATTTAGGTACCAGGAAATTGGTTTTCTCGACAATGAAATAGAAGAATGCGATGCGATGGCTGCGTAGGAAAGAACCGAGGAATAAAAAATAAAGAAGGAAATAGAGAGAAGAACCTATCATGCTCGTTCTGTTATTTTTCTTTCCTGCTTTTTTTTATCTTCCTTTATCTTTACTTTCTATCAGGAAAAAATCGCTTTGCGATGCATGAATGAAAACCCGCATTAGCAAATATTCAACTCGCACGAATTAATTCCTTCCCGGGATTATTGTATGGGATGAGCGTGAAAGACTCAAATGTCCAGCTGTCAGGATTGCGAAGTGACTCGCTCGCGGCCACATACGAGCTAATGTTGCCTAATTCCGTACGCGACTGACACAAGAAAGAAGAAGAAAAACTTCACGCTTGAATAGAATAGCTTGATTATAATTGAAATCGGAAAAATTACTTATAAAGCGTGAGCGGTGAAAAGCATTCCTCCTAAATAAGAGGACCAATTTTTACCAACTGGAATTTCTGAATCTATTCAGTCAGGATAATCATAGCAGAGCTACAGTAATTACAATATCGTATGAAATGCGATGAAAAGAAAATAGTGAGATCAATGTATTTTTACGAGCATTTCATTATACCAAAGAAATTTCACTCTTATATCTGATTGGCATGTACCTTTTAGCGATCGTCTATTATTTTTTATTCTTTTTCGCTATTCACTGATTGAGGTTTCTTATATTATAATTTCTGGTCGAAGAAAAAAAAATTTTAAATACATAGACTTGGGAGAGCTGCGTGCGATAAACGTTTCGCCGTGTTTGAGATGGAATGTCGAAGGACGCGATATCCACTGTCCGTCGTGGAACCTGATATGACCCACAAGATCATTCAACGTAGTTTGTGGCGAGTCAAACAACGTAATTTTAATTTACGAAATTTAACGAAGCGAAAGCTGCGACTTAGTCTTCCTTTTCTGTTTCAATCATTGCCTTCTACATTTAGTTTCGCATCATTTATCTCGCCAGAATGAAAATACTTATTAATAAAATTATTAAACAAATAATAAATAACGCAAAAATAATTTTAAAATGACCTACAATTTCTATAATTTAAATGTGTCTGACCAAGAAAGTAATAAAATTTACGACAAGACATTTTAGTGTTCAACATAAAATGTAACAATACAGTTATGTTGATTTATAATGGAGGAGTAAATTTCTGTGTAAACAATCGATTTCTCATTTTTTACGACAAATCCTTTACACTGGTCTGTATTACTTGCTTTGCGATTACAATGTTAACGTTACTGAATTGTTTTTTAATTGGCATTAGTAAAAAATTGTACCACATTTAATTTATTATAAGTACGATTATCCATTTTGTAAGTACGGTAACAATTTCATGAGAAATTGAAAAAAATGATAACATAATGTCATAAAAGGAGGAAATCACTTTTCCTCATCAGTACGAGTCGTCCGTTATTGCACTAATGGAGATTGGTGAAAAGGAAAGATTTGATACTGGAGGGTGAACGTGACGTATCGTTATGTCTTTATTTGAAAAATAAAAAAAAAGGAAAAGAAACTGAACAACGTCCAAATATCATACAAAATAATCTTCAGTTTATAGAATTAAAATTTCCTTGTAATAATTAAAAGCAATTTACTTAAATAAAAATATTGAATAATAAAAATGGAACAATTTAAATTATAAACCAACTGCTTTTATATGCCATTAATAAAATTATCAAACGATTAAACAGAAGTCGAGTATCTATTAACATTTTGTGAATTCCTTTCGGAAATGCACGATCAAGGTGATAGTTTTACAGTAGGAAATAACTCGTGGTCTCGCGAATGGAAACAATATTCTATGTTGAATGATGCAATGGTCTATCGCGGAATCGTACTATGATCGTTTAATCGGCCGTGCATCAAACAATCGGCATGCACAACACTGGACAACAACTCTCTACGCTTACGATCATCTCTTCCGCACGAGACAAATAGTGTGATGCAGTCCGGCGAACATTTGATTGTCCGTGGTATTATGACTGACGTTTTCACGGTACCAGTAAACATCCTATTCAAAGTAATCGCCAAAAAATTTGTCATTCATCACGCTCCACTCAACTCGAGCAATGATAATCTATCGGAATTTTAAAATTAAATTAAAAGGAAACAAACGAAAGAAAGGATATAAACGTTCCATACAATAATCGAATACGAAGTTAGATATAAATGATATTGGCAATTAGTTAATCTTCAGACATTTTTAATATAACATTGATACAATAATTCGCACTAATATATTTAATATTATCATATATTAAATATTAAATGTTGTGCCAACATTGATGTAAAAATACCTTTAATAGTATAATAATGTATTGGCGATACTAGAAGAGTATATAATAATATCTAATAAAAAAAATATCCTTGTCGTTTTATTCACTTTTATGTAATTTTTTATATCAATTAAAAAGTATGTGTGGAAGAAGGCGTTTTGGAACTATCGAACAAAAGGGAGCCGCCTGAACTGACTTCGTTTATCGACATTTTGATACAAAATGGCTGCTCACGACAGGGAGTCTCCGCGTAATCTCTCTCGATTCAAATTAACACACGCAGTGCCCAACGGGGGTTCCTCTTGGTGTGCCACGGGGAACTCGCGCGGTATGGAGAAGAGATAATATCGTCATACATCCTTATCCTTTCTTGTCTTCCTTTTTAAGCTCACCGGTCTTAACTTTTCCTTTTGCACGTTTTTCTTTTTTCATCCTCACGTTGCAGGATACTCCAGGTTATAAAGAATAAAACGGTAGGAACGGCTTTTTCTGGTTTTGTATGAAAGCTCGTATTACCACCAAGTTTAAATCTCGATTCCTCGGAAGATAAGCGTAAATTGTTTGATTTCTCAAATGCATTGCCACGTACAACTTTTTTCCCGTCGCACTATTACTTATTCTGGCTCTGATATATATTGAACTAAACTTACCTAGAAAAATGCTAAAGATATTCGAACTGCTGCATCATTACCCAAACATGTTCATTAGCACCGTTTATTTGAAAAGCGCGACTCTCCTTTTAGCGCATTAATCCATTCCGGAAAAACGACATATATAAGAAGCGAACTTATAAATTAAAAAAAAAAAAAAAAAAAAAAAAAAAAAAAAAGAAGAAGAAAAAAGTAACTGAAGAGCGCGATTACTCCAAAAAGAAAGTAAATGACGGGTAACGGAAGTGAACAAAGAATGGATTGAGAGAAGTTGACGGAAAAACAAAGAGAAAAAGAAGCAAAGGGAGTGGAAGAGAACGAGAGAGGAAAATAGGGTAGAGAAAGGGAGGCTCGGTTTGCCGAGTGATGCGCGAAGCGCCTCTGCTGGGGTTATATGGAAATGTTGGTCAAATATATCATTCCGGCTTGACAGTGCAATTCTCTTATCTGCCTCGCGCCGCCTGCCGCTACCCCAAACCCAGCATCCCAGACTCCAGGAGGATAAGGGTGTGGGGTAGATCGCGGAGCGAGAGGAGAGGGTGAAGCTCCCGATAGAGGATCTGCAAACACGCTGCTGCTGCTGCCGCTGCTACCGGCGAACCCCTCCTCCCGCGCTTTCTCATCCTCCATTTACCCCGCAGCAGACTCCGATCCTCCTCCATCCAAACTGCGGGTCCGTCCGGATGACGAACTGCCCTGCAAAATGGAGCGGAATACGCGACTCCGAAAATACGTGAATTGAAGTGCTATGCTTTTCTTTTTTTCCTTTTTTTTTCGCTGATAATCTTGAAAATTCCTCGAATTGTATCGGACTGTTTTCGTTGCAACGATAAGCGTTCAATTGCGATTGGCAATTTGACAAAATGACTCGGTTTTAGCTGCAATCGTGTTTCAAAAGCACACTTTGTCGATGCAAATTATTGTTTGTCCAGATACAATTATTTGACACGACAAATAATTTTCCTCATCGTAGTGTACGATGATAGATGTGTTTGCACGCAACACATGGGTGATCGTTTACAGCCAAGTACTGTGTACAGATAAGCAGCATAAATCTTGCAAAATATCCATTTTTAACGTTAAACATTCGGCAAAGCATTTTATTGCCGGGTAAACAAAATATTTTTTTCGATCACCGCCTGTGATACTGAAAAAATATTCAACTCACTTGTCTCGCGTGATAATAAAATTGTTATAATTAAGATATGATATAATACGGCATACAAAAAACTCTTGTGTCCTAATTTTCGAGCAAATTTTCTTGAAAGCTAAGTTATCAGTATGTTACTTCTCATAATATTTTAACGCAAAACCCTCACCAGAATTCCTGGAGCCGGCGTATTGATTTCGCTTCACTGTACCAAGGAATAAAATGGTGTATATACGTTCACGGGCCGAAGCCGTATGCGTACCGAAGGAGGTTCAGTAGAGTTTTTCCTATGATGCAATCTTGGAAAGGAGAGCCGCGTCATTACATCATGGTAGTTGTTCACGGACCATTTCCCGAACTTTGCTTCCTTCATCTCTTACTCTCGCGATTCACCTTTTATTTGTACCTTCCTCTTTCATCTTTCTTCGAATGCAGAAACAGCAACATCGCGCGTACAAGAGTTACCATGGTATTTTCGTGTCATTATCAGACGCATGGACATTCGTCGAACCGTATAATTTATTTACACACTTTTACAATTGCAACTGTTACAATTTTTTTAAGAATAAAGCTTATTCTTTTGCGGTCTTAGTTTTTGGAAAAATCGATAAAAAACTGCCATGATCTATGATTTTATTAAGTTTATACACTTTCCTATCTGCAGTCGATAAACTTTGAATACTGAAAAAGCATCTCGTAATCGTAATCCAACTATTACAACTGTAAATATATAATTTACAATAGTTTAGTGCTGATAAATGGACCAATTTGTCGTTATCTACAAGTTCAAGGCCATGGCAGTATATTCGGTAAATCCGTGAACTGTCAATGTGGCAAACAATGCAACATTTTGCAGTGAATAGATAGGACGCATCGTCTATGACACCCCGGTCGTAAACACAGTAGTGGGCCTCGGCTGCAAGCGCGGCGCACCAGGGTTTATTATCAGGGTCGGGTTCCCAATTAAGCGGCAGCAGCTGTGAAAATTAATGGAGCACGGCTTTTAAGATGTAATTGGGCACATTCATAACTCTAGGGAGCAGAGAAAGAGAATAACCAGTGAAGAACGGGAGGACGCTACTACTTAAGCCGTGCAATTTGTCGATAAAAATTATAATTTTCAACTGTAGCCGCGAACAATTGCCGCGGACTTTGAAGAATTGCATCGAAAAATAAGCGTACGTAAAATTTTCGTGGCAATCAATATCATCGCTGATAAAACTTAATGATAGCAATGGCATAATAATATAGAAAGACGTGGCATTGTTGGTTGAAAGGGTTCTTCGGTGGTGACTTCGACGACGGCGGGGTCGAAGTAAAATCCCCTTCAGACGATCATAAACATTTCGTAAACTTGCTCCACAGGTGTGCCATCCGCACCCAACAGAACTCCCGTTTATTTACTTCAAAATTGTTTTGATACTGCCGTAGGTTCGACATTTTCCTAAATACTTTGTTATGTTTATGCCCCCCTATACGAATAAGAATTTGTATTCTAATTAAATGGAAATCGCAGTTTCCTTAGCAGAGCCGCTCGAACCCGCAGCTTTGTTTGCAGTTTTACACTGTTAACGCTGGGGCACACAAAGCAACGGAATTGAATGCTTGATATTAGTTTTAAACGGATTAATATCAATAAGACAAATACAAAGTCAATTTCGTATAGCGAAGATCGCATCTGGAATTTAAAACGATAAATAACTCAAGTTACTGAATCGCCGGACAGAGAGTACGTCGTTCCAAGGCTCTCAGGGGAATGTGGACCATCACCGGTATGAGGACGAATCCTCCAATCCGGTTCCGTTCATCCCATCTCCCAAGTCCTCCGTAATTGTTCTGGCTATCATTAGCTGGGATTATCTCGCCCTGGTATCATGCGGTATACCCTTGCTAGCCCTTTGGACGTGTCTTGTGTACTTTAGGATTTGCGATGCGGATAAAGAGAAAGAACGCGAGAGAGAAAGAACATGCGAACATTACTTACACTAATGCATTAAAATACGAAGATATCCACACTCCCGATTACAAAAATCGGAGGTTCAAATTCAAAATCCTCGCCGATTTAAAAGAATTCGATTTCATCAATTTCCGATATCAAAATTACGATATCACAAATTCAACCGGAATGATAAAGAGAATACTCAGTGGCAGGATACTAATGGAAGATTGCGATGCCTGGGTATAAGAAGCTCGTAGCATATTTGCTTTATGCACCTCACTCGAGACATAACGATATTTCACTCGGGTTCCATTTCTAATATTGCTTCGTTGGATGTAAAAACTTTCGCCAGGTAACCGTGCTGTTCTCCGGAGATGATTGTTTAAGGTCATATTTTACGCAAACATTATTAACTCAACGAAAGTTCGATGTTTCCATTAAAGAACGCTTTTTGCCCGATAGAACGGGAGCCCGAACAATTCGTACGAATATTTTTATGCCTCTAAATAGTGTTATGAAAAAGTGGCCATTATCGATACATTTTAACCATTACTCAACCCTCAAGCGTGACGGCGAAACAGCGTTTATATTGTGAGGCCCATCCATTGGATCCCTCGCCTCGCTCTATTAGCAAAGTGTGATGGAGTTTTGCGAGCGCGATTACACCCGAATGAGTATTACCCCTTCTTGCTCTCCAGAGAAATCGAGGGGCGTGCAACCCTTTCGCCAACTCACCCCGTTGCTTACACGCCACGCACGCCTTGCGTGCTGCAAACACGCAAGTCGTCACACTGACGTCCGTTGTTAAGTTGAAGAACCGAGAAATTATATATTAACAACATCTTATTATCGCCTTATACGAAAATTGACCAATTAAAATGATTTGCCAAACGATATTTCGTTTAATCTCAACTGCAATGGTTATTGCGATAAAAGACATTATTTATGGTAGAGGGTGATTGCCGAAGGAGCGGTAGAAAACTCACGAAGAAATTTGTTTTACGTCTAACATCCAGCAGAGTCCAATATCAAATCTTAAAGGCTTTGCTTAGGTATTGGATCACGCTCGTATATTCCCCGTTTCGCCCACTACGTGTCCACTTCGATAACAACGATATATCTGCATGTATTGTTACGTCCGCGTTACGTTGACTGCAGGTCAGATCGAAGAAAAAGTTTGGGGTAAGGGACAGCACTACCGCCGAGCGTTATTTAGCAACAATGTGTCGCGCATAGAAACGACCTTTAAGTAGCCAATAAACACCGGCGCGTAGCTGCTGCATACTTGGGGTTGGCGTTGGTCGGCCAATTTCGTCAGATTTCGGGAAATTGTTGTTACGTATATACGAAACGACGTCTGGAATCGAGAATGAAATCGAGAACCGTGATACTTCGGATGAAGAATTCCTGGTTTTTACCCTCCAACGGTGCCATCGTATCAAGAAACGTGCACCATTTTTTGATTTTCAAAAATGCCTTCCTCTCGGGTTTCGCTGGGTTGTTACTTTCTGCAGCGAAGAAACTTGGCGAGGAATTGACGCGACACTGACCACAAATAACCTCGGAAAAATACAGTAAATTTAGTCATGCTGTACCACTGAATTATGTATTTTATAAATATTTATGAAATATTTATTGTCTGCCGTTCAATATTAATTGGAATTTGTTGATAACCATCAACTGTAATATATGTAATCAGAATTTTAAACAGACACAACTTATTGATACAAAGGTGTGTCGCACGTTTACTAAAGTTATTATTTATTGCGTGAATAAAATCGGTTCTAATTTCAGCATTTAGCAAATTAGTTTGTAGTAATAATAGATAATTCCCTACAAATAAAAGATAATAAATTTATATATTCAGTACAAATGGACAGCGCATTCTATGGAATGTTATAAATAATTCATAGAAAAATGTTCATGAATTATTAGTGTATTTATCTTGATGCCGCACTATAAGGGAAACCGTAGTATTGCAAACAAAAATCGAAAATGACCGTTCCCTCCCAATCGTCTCTATGGGATCTTCCATATCCGGTTATAGAGCAGTCCCCTATTAACTTTCTACGTGCTGCAACAGCTTAATGTGCCTCTTCGTGCCAAGATAATGAAAATTACAAATAGTTGAACATGCGTGCCATGCGTGCGATATCTCTGTTCCGAATTATCTGTAGCTTTTGGTATAAACACATTATCCTAGACACAATTTATATTTATTCCAATATTAATGTTCTCTTGGTCTAAATAAGAAAAAGAAAAAAAAAATAAAAGTAATACGATGCAGTAACTCATATTGATTTATCATACATGTTTTTTTTTTCTTTTGTTGAATGAAAACAACACTGAAGCGTAATACGAAATTGAACTGATGAGAATTCTGTAAATAGCGAACGCATTGAAAAGTAAAGCTTCGTGTAGCGCTCGAAATAGTATAACAATGCACTTTCATTTCTCTCAAATTCGAACTTGTACCACGGCGGTAGCGACAGTAACACCGATGCAACAAGGGGATGCGCGGCACACGGACGGTATTCACGAAATTAGTTTTCCTGATAATCATCTCACGGTATTGTATTTATACCGCGTTGTAGTGCTCGAGGAGAGCGGCTCACCGGTTCACGTGCAAGCCCGAGCTAAAATATAAATGCGGATTAATCCAAAGTTACGAAGTACGGTTCGATAAGGAAGGTAATTTTCGTCCTCGGTCTCGTGAAAGCCTGATGGACGAGCTTCTATTCTCAACCGACTCTGCGAATGCTTTGCTTCTAAAATACTTTCGATAAGTTTAACCACCTAATCCTTCACGACCATGCCCAATGGCAGACGATAACGTTCATTTCGTAAATTTGAACTTCGATTTCACGGGAATTCAAACGAAAATGACTTCGATTTCAATTTAAATGAATACATCTGAAAATACTGCGCGGAAATTCGCTTCACAATAAACGCTTACTTCCGTATAAGATAAATGCTAAACTACTAAATCTGCGTGTACCATTCGGAAATGAATTTTCCTTTTGTCAATATTTGTATCGCCCGACAGAGATGTATACGCTTTCAGAAATATTTTAACGTCAATAATTCTTAAGTTATGTGACTGCAATTGAAGTCACATTGAACTTTAACGTTTAATAAGACGTTAAAAGTTTAATAACGTTTAATTCAGAGTTTATTTGTTAATTTCAGTAAATATTGAATAATAAAAACACGTCTTGTCACATTATTATAAATACAATTATCGTAAATTGCATATAAATGCAAATCGTATTATTATAAATACAATATAAACGTTTCTTTTCATTTACCACGCATTTTTTTACGGCTTTATTTATTTAAATTCCTTAGAAAGAAACTTATTCAACACTCACATTAATTTTATAAATACCTTTTATAAAGTAAGCATATAAATTTCTTTGATTTTACCTTGATTGCGGAATAAAATTTTAGTTGTACATAAATTGATAAAAAGAAGAAAAGTAAACTTCATGATTTTTAATTATTTATAAGCGACAACCGATAGGTGTCACATAAATCATTTAAGAACCGTCTCTCATCGGGCGGCGACCAAAATAAATTTTTGAAATATTCTTCTAAGCCGTTCGTTATTCGACATAGCGGGCGTTGATTAATGTTGCCGAACAAATTGTCTAGAAAAACATGTCGTACCCTCAATCTTTACGAACGATACACCCTTTATCTGTTGAAGTATCGCTCCCTTACACTTCCCAATGTAGAAGTGCGAAATGAGCACACCACCCTTAAAATAGCTTCGCATACATACACGGAAGCTTAAAGGGCACGCACAACCATACATATATTATTCAGATCATATCCGTTTAATCCGATTTCCTTCGACTTTGCAATCAACATTCAGCATAATCCATTTAGGTAATTACACCGTTAAATGTTAATGACTATTTTTCAACCACCCAACATTTATTTATATAAAATAAATAAATTATTCTTATTTAGAAGAAATCACTGATATCAGATGAACGTTATTGCACCAAAAGCCTGCTTACCTCTAACTGAATTGCCATCTAAAACGTTATTCAGATTTCACAAGGATCGCCATATCATAACTCAAAGATAAACGTCGTTTAGATTGACCGCTCGTCCACTGAATGGCTCCAAAGAGTGCTATTTTCCATTTTTCGCTCGTGAAATCTTTTTTCAACGATTCCTCGTCGACGCGGGCATTTCTTTATGCGTATTCTTCCAGTCTATATAACATGCCTTTTCTTTTTCCACGCGATCGCATAACGTATTGCTACCCGTGCCAGCCGTCGGAAGCTTCCTAGTGCAACCGGAAAAAGAAACGAATAACAGACAAAATGCCGTGCCATAACGTTTGTTATGGTGATAAGCGTTCTGCTTCATTATTTCGTCACTTCTGCGAAGATGGGAACAAGTTTTAGGGAAAGAGTAAAAACTTTAAAGGATTCATTGAAAGGGAATAACTGGCAAACGGTTGATACGATTTCGAGGTAGGAATTAGGTAGTTCCAGATATTGATATCACCTTCACACGCGTGCAGCCGCGCATTAACATACACCTAGAAAACTTTCAAGGTATCGGTCCATATCTACCAAACGCCACCTACCTACCGTGGATGTCGTATAAAGCGCAGATTTTATTACAAGTGGATTCGAATTCCGCGCACGCTAAAGAGCCTAAGCTCCGCCGAAGCGGGAGGGCGGGAAAACAAGCGTGCAAGAAGCAACGGAATGGGAGACACGAAATTCAAGAAAAGGACTCGGTACGTGAACAAAATTCCCGCAAAACACGTATTTCTCCTGTAAACGCCGTTGTGCCTCGAGGAGTTTGAATAAATTTCGAGATTCCTTTTTTGATATTGCGGAATATTATTTGTATAACAAGATATAAAATAATATACTATCGCCCTCGTGATCGCGGTGCCTCGGCATTATACAATTTTTGTGCGTGCCTTGTATCCCCCGGCATTTTAAATTAGGCCCGAATTCGCGCTCCTCTCCATCCGAGGAATTAATTGTCACGATATTGTTATTCGAGGCAACGCCATAAAGTTTATTTATTTAAATTAGGATATTTGTTTGGCGCGGAACGGGAGATGTCGATAGCAGCCCGACAAGTCGACGAGCGGAACATAACACGCCGGATGGGGGTGGAAAAATGTTCAACCTGAGATCAGAAAGATGAACGACAAACCGGTGTGACTGCAGTTGTGGTAATTTGTAAGACGCAGGTGGGAAGTGCCAAGATCCGAGATATAGAAGATTTAGAGACGAAGGTTTCGGCGCTGGTAGTGTATACTTTATGACCTAGAGATGTGATTAAGCGCGATGAACAGGAACCTCCATGCATTCGAATGAATTAATGTATTTCTCTCGGGAAGATAAAACGATGACGACAGTGACACCATCTCAAAACAACTACGGATTTACTTGATTCGCTTAATCCATCGTCAAGCGTTAGAATAAATTTAATTGTAAACGCGCGCCGTTTCTCATTGTGCTTTACGCACTCCGTGAGTGCAACTGGCGCATTAACTCAGCCGTAACGTAATTAGACGTCGCGCCCTGATTTAATATTCAAACACCGGTGAAACACGCGCGAGCATTATCCATAAAGATTTGAATACGGTGTCGCGAAAATGAACATCTTTTTCCCATTCGCGCTTTACAATTGAACAAACGGTGAGGCGGGCGAGAGTGAGAGGGAGGTTGAGAGGGGAAGGAAAAGGGAAGGGTTCACTACGAAGGCGGAGGGGCACGAAGGGAAGAATAAGCCCAGTGCAGTGGTGGCATTTCATAATGTTGTCAGCAGTTGTTGTAAGTGTATATATACACATGGAACCGTGCACGGCGAAGTTTAAGAGAGCGTTACAAGCTGACGCCTTCGTGGAAAGTGGCAGCGCCTGGTGTGTAACGGGGCATCGATGGAGGTGTGTATCACCCTCGACCCCGGCCTCGAGATGAGTCTGACCCCGACGAGCCGAGGTGGCCGATGACAATCGACTGCTACGGGCGACAGCTGTGAGATCAATAACTTTCTGCGAATGAAGCCGCCAACCCTAGCCGAGGGTTCTCCAGACACCAGAAACATGGCGCGCGCTCAGTCCATTACGTGACAGCGCTGATCCAACCAATTGGCCCAAGTCCGTAATAACGGGCACCTACTGCATGTACGCGACACTCCGATCTTACTGCTAATATGATCCGCAAATTTATTGACCAATCAGTGAACGTGCGACATCTGCTGGTCAACGGCGAGCGTCACCGCTGAAATTGTAAACCATTTGGCGCGATAAGCCACCGAATCTTTTAATTTGTCCAATGCTATTGTAATTAGCTCAAAAGCTTTGGCGGCATCTTTCGACATGAACATATGCGACGCGAAACTAACTTGTTACTAACGCGACCAGTGTGTATACCAATCATAATTTCGACCGAAGCCATTCGTCATGCGGCATGTGCCTCGCTACCTGGTCGTGCACGTGTTACATTAATTGCGCCATATTAACCAACGCATGTGTCTCCTCTGACACAGAAGAAATCTTTTTTTTTTTTTTTTTTTTTTCATCCACCACGATCTTTGCCAATTTTGCTTTGACAAATCCGCTTGAGACGTTGGGGCAATAGATAAATCCGATTCGATTTAGGGATCATCGTTGCGTACTTCTTATTAATGGAACGGAGAAATGGAATGTGCACATTCCAGAGGTTAAAACTCATTAAACAGTATTAAATTGCATAGCGCGAATCGGATATACGCGGACATGTTATGCGTGTCAACAGCGGAATTCAACACGCGACTTGTCACTGATAGCCACTATCATGGCCCGCTACCGCCGCCCCGCTTTTCGTAACCCCGTTCCATTAGTTGTTTGGTCATTTCGTATCTACGTTAGTCGCGTCACCAATATACCTTTCACTGCCAGCCAGGCCGATGACTCGAGTGCATTTAATCTATGGCCCCGGCGAACGCTTTTTCGGAAAATTCCCTGAAATTTATATAATTGTTTTACCGGGTTTGGTCGGTAAATTTTCCGGGAGCGCGATAGCGACGTCGGTCGGCGTGGCGCGCGTTCGGTCGGTGTACTGATGTTGATGGGCGCTCCAACGATTTCGCCAATAAAAGCAAAAGGAAAGCAACAAAAATACGCCGCGATCGATGCAGTTACATTTTCATGCCGGCGACAAGAAATTCTCACCGCCATTTTCAATTCGAATTGCCCTCCATCTTGCGGGATTCAATTCGACCGTCGCAATTTCGGTTTGCCGAGCATCCGTCTTATTTCAATGAAGGAAAGAAAAAAAAAAAAAACGCAGCGGAAAATGAACGACTAGGAATACAGGTAATTTGCATTTTTTAACTCGCTATTTCATCGAGCGTGTTTTCTAATGGCGGGTCATTATGGGCAATCTCCTTTCTCGCAGCCGCAACCCTTCGCATTAACAATGCTGGTAGTGCTCGGTATAGCGAAATTAATTACCGATAGTATTGCGCTGCCTCTCTCTCGCGCTCGTGGCGTGAATGCGAGGTGGCTCTTACCCATCTCTTACGGCTGCGCCTGTGTTTGAGACAGTAATGACGTTTTGATGCGAGAGGCCTCGTACAACGTGTATCGACTGCAGTTAACTAATGGAAGCTCTCTGATAATTGCAAATGGTCGCAATGGAGAGTAAATGTTACCACGCGTAATAATCATCGTTACCAGGGGTTTACTATAGAAAGCATCCAGTTGAAAGGACGGAGTCACTAATCGAGTCAATGGTTGTCCAAAAACAAATTTGATCGGTAAAGTGGACGGGAATTAAAACGCGGAAGGCCAAAGCGCGCGCATTATAATATCGTCCGGCACTCGAATCGCTCAAATGGCACATAAATTTCACTTTGCAACGCGTAACATCAAAATTGTTCGTCGTAATATTTTACAAACGCGGTAGAAACGTATACATCTTTATATATATTTTACAATTCTTTTATAGTACATTGTAAACATTCGGCGTACGAGAGAATCCAGGCACATTATTCATGTATGCACGCGGAGTGCACTAAATTTAGACACGGCGTGACAGGTCATGCAGGAGACACCCTTATGCCATTACCTCGTGTTTTACGTCCTTTTCGTAGAAGAACATCATACGTTCGGTTTACCCAGGGTTATACAAAAAATTACTCGTTAACAGAAATATTACAATCAATTACATCAATTCGGAAACAACTCCTTCTTCCGATCAAAACCGAAAATATTTTGTCGACATAGTAATTCACTAGGGCAATACGGTATGCAATTCTCAATCGTTTAATCAAAAGTGCGGTAACAACGAAATATCGTCACCGTAAATGAATTTTTGTATTTGTCCTTTTAACTGAATTTCCTCGGCCCTTTTCTTTTCTCCGTTTTTCATCTTCCGCCGCCGGTTCATCCTTGTTTCCCGTCGGTGGTGCGCCATTGTTCAGGCGATATTTCAGCTACGGGGGTGGCGGCCAGAGTGCGAGTCAGCTGGCTGTGACAGGCCAGCTACGCTGGCAAAGGGGAATCAGAGTCGCTTATGGAAGCTCCAAGGGCTGGTAAAGACGCCCTTGCGGCATTCACGTTCTCTTGCCATAAAGAGGGCGTTCGTTTATCCAGCGTGGACCTTGATTTCGAGGACAAACTGCCAACGGTCTTTGTATCCTCCATGCATACATTCGCAGGTGGATGCAAATAGGTGTCCGCGAGTCCACGGACGATTTAATTTCGACGAACCAAAAAAGGCAGTATTGCTTAGAGGAAAAAGTTAGATTCCTATGCGAATGCCAACGCGTAGTCGCGATAATTTACAATCCAAGTGTGATAATGGTTATGCCACCGGAGCTGTACAAACGCGCTTTTACCAGTTTAGTAATTATTATTCATAAGGCTCCCCCTGGGAGAAGCGACGAGGCGTGAGACTCGGCAAGAAATACGGACCGCAAAACGTAAGTCGGGGTCTGGAGTCTTCCGAATCGCGTTCGCCTTTTACTCGAGCTCTTCTGGACAGGGAAAACCGAATTCCAGAGATGGGCACGGATGGCTGGGGCTGCAGCTCGAGTCAGTCGAGCAGAAACCCAATCACTTCCGGCGTCTGCGCCCATTAGGGCGCCGCGACGCTGACGTCGGCTGACGTACGATTCCTCCTCGTCCCCTCATCCCGGCCCAGATAACCCCCGCCGTTTTCTGACTCTCATCCGCCTTCCGCCACCCATGATGCTCATTGGAGCTCGGTACAGTTACAAACGTAACCACAAATCTATTGTTTGGCAAGTGTCCGCTTGAAAGACTGCCTTGTATTCCTAAAAATGCTTGCACCACTTCGAAAGAAGACCGCTACTGTTGACGATCATTCAAGAGATGCCGTGATATGTTTGCGTCGTGTGAAAATTCAATTTATATAGATGACTTAATTTGTTTTTAATTCTAATTTGTTAAAATAATTTGTATAACAAACAAGATTGTAATAAACTGAAGGTTTTAGTTAATGTAATAGATTAAAATGTTGAAACAAAATTTTTAATTAATTTAATTATTAAGAGTTTACTTCTTAAATGTAATATTAATATACAATTTTTGTAACAATAATAATTTATGAAAATTGGAAAGAATATTCAAATTTATTACGCATAGTATATTTATAATTAAGAATTAATGTTTAGTACCTAAGTATTTCAGTGTTAATAAAAAGGACGTTTTATTATGTTTCAGGTTTATTAATGCAAGACGCAGAATTGTTCAGCCAATGATAGATCAGAGTAACCGAGCCGGTAAGTCTACTCCAGTGTCATATTTAAACATTTCTACACGTACAGCACACAAAATAAAATAATGTTAAATGCACTTACGGTTATTTCGCAATTCAAATAGGCTCCGTAATCTCGATAATTTTGCTATAACAGCGTCGTCGTAAAACGCATAAAATTGTTTTCGAGTTACACCGTAAACTGTTTGATCGATTTGCGCGGAAGCACACGTCACGGAGCTACAACGCAGGGGCAGAAGTAATAGTCTCGTGTCCCTGTAATCTGTACGAACGTCACCTTTACGAGGCGGGAATCACTTCGTTTGCAGTAAAAGGTGACAACAACGGTTCGCAGAAGAGCTCGGGGTACGGCAACTTGTTCCTTACGAAGAGTATCGAGGGTTCGCAGGACGGAACGGAATAACGTCCCGGATAACGTCTGGATAACCCTCGGATAACAGCGGGATAATTGGTAGTGGTGATCAGACCGAATTTTACGATCCTCCAACATGCAGCTGTTTCTTTGTTTTCATTTTACCTTTTTTCTCACATTTTCACGTTTCCTTCTTTTCAGTACAACGTCTGAGCTTACGTTAGTCTTCCGTTTTCTTTTTTACTGCTTCGACAAAATAATTCTTGAAAACATGAAACTATTAGATACGCTTTTCTTGAAATTTATACGCAATAGCCTTGTAAGTAAAACTTAACAATTTGCGAGACTACTTTAATTTAAAATAATAATTTATTTGAAACTTTGTTGGAAACATTTTTGTTGCAGTTATATAAACATAAATTGTCACTTGATAATAGTTTACAGCATTTTAAATAAGAATTATTCAAAAGCAAAATATTATAATGGCTTTAACAATAAAAAATTATTTTAATAAAATCAAAATTCATAAGCACAGTTGGTCGTCACCCATTAGCACAAATCGCAATAATTTTTATACGTCGTTTCGTTGCAATTTATTTACATCATATAATCGTCTTTTAAGTTCACTTCGGACCCATCAGTTACACCATAAAGTTCGGTCGTCAATTATATTTCTTATCGAGCATAGATGCAATTACAAGATCGTCCCCTTATTATCGTTATCTATAATTGACTGTAGCTCCTCGGCGTCGAATGGAAAATCTTTCTATATTACGAGAAAGGGCAAAGGTACGTCGCGGAGAAAAGACAAAGTTACAGGGCAAGTACGAGAAAAAACGCGCCACCGACTGCGGCAAAGTGGAAACTCATGTTCGTCAGATTATCATCATGAAATCAATCCCGATCAATTTCCTTTTTCTTTCTCTTCGTAGCCGCGACCCGACCATCCTTTTCCGCGAACACGACAATCCCCGTGTACGAGAATTTTTCTAAATTACGCGGTAACATTTTCAAATTGAATCCAACAAAATAAAATACGCCGGGTTATCTGCAAATGAAAAGCAAAAAAGCCAATCGGAGCAAAAAATTGCTTTATATTCATAGCCGCCTTTTGATGGCTGCATCTGCATAACGAATGAAAATAACGATTGGAGGATCGGATCTACAAACTCGTTGCAGACTGCAGGGCATTATCGAGCGCCGAAGTAAGGATCGTTCGACGAGCCGTATTGTCCGTGACGCAACACAATGCGTACAGTGTTACTCGTAATAACAGCGTCCCGCAGGCACGAAGTCGATGCAGAGCAAGCAATCCTCGTAATGAAAGTATGATTGATGGCATGGTCGGCAGGCATCATTACTCGGACTACGACAAGGCGTGCCTATTCGAAAGCACCGCCGCGCATCTCAACATTGTGCTAATTCAACTTCAAAGATTACGCTGGTAATTGCGCGAAAAATCATCCGGTCGAAGCACTCGCGTTGCGCCAGCTCGAAATTATAATGCGCCGGCGAGTATTTATTTAGTTCGTTCGAAATCGAAAAACAATCTGATTTAAAAGCGCTTTATCGCCGTAAACCTCAAGCCCTTTTGCCTTCGTTATCGCAGAATCATCACGAAATGCACCTTACGCTCATAGCTTTATGGTACTTCGGAGGGATGCCGTTACATTTTTACTACCTCGTTCCGGAAATGTACTGCTTTGGGGCCATTCAAACTGTGTTACCATAACAAACATCGTAACATATAGTATCAATACTTACATCGTAAGATTTTCGTAAAACGTATCGAATGGTACTTGTCAATTGAAATGATGGACCTTGACAATAACCACGCATGAATATATAAATATAAAACAAAAAATTGCCTGCAGATTACAACTGCGATCGATTTTCCATACGCGAACAAATATTTTGCTCGTAACGCGTTTTCCTTCTTTTTTTTATTTACACATAGTTTTAGTTATTAACACGCCATATAAAAATAAAAAGCTCGTAACAATTTTTGACGGCTGAAGTTGATCAACGATAGTAATTAAAAGTGTCAGCGCTCGTCTTGCGATTGCATTCCTCTCGATGTAAAACTGTGTTAACTGTATCAATTAATTGAAACTAAGTGTAATTAAAATTATTTGATAGCAATCTCGATATCGGAAGCGAATGATGGTCGCAAAGCTGCTAGTGGGACTCAAACGTGCGCATAATTTGCGAGCAAACTTTTATTGCGACGTAATTGAAATGCATTTCGTTATCACTTAATCGATCTTGCGTAATTAAGATCATTTTTCAAGCTCGCACTGGTCTAAGTAGTTTATTAATAATTGGAACTTTTATTTGTCGTTGGGCTGCATAAAATTAATCAGAAGGCGCTTTCTTCGCCGGAATCTGACAAAAGCCGTGTCTGTCTTATGTTAATTAACTCTTCGGTATGTATACCGATGATAAACGATTTCCCACGAATCGCTATAATCTTAAATCTTAATAAACATCGCTCATCCTCCAAGTTCGACTCCTCCCTTGACAGCTTCGTGAAATATAGATGTCTATGAGCGTGTTCCGTTTGCACACAGTAGCCCTTTGCGCGTAAATTTTTCCCTGCAAGAAAAGATAACGTGTCTCTTTGTCGATGTCATAATTGCCAGTTTTGCTTATTGCATCTGATGCACATTCCACATTAACCGAGGGTCGAATGCTCCGTACCGCCAACTTTGAGCCATAGGTTAAATCTTCTTGCTCATCGAGGAAAGCTGAATGTCATTTACGACTGCTGGCTCGTTCTCCAGGGTATTTCATATATGAAATCTTAACTTCTGTCACGGTCGCTGCGTCAACATAAATAGTACGTCAAATCTTCCGTTAAAGAATATTCCGAAGTGTATTCCGTGTAATGTATTCTAAAATAACCAAATAAACAGACATGTGAAATGTTATATCCCTTTCTTGCATTGCAAACACTCGCGAATATAATTCACAAATTCAATATATCAGTCCGCGTGCTGTTAAGCAAACAGCACATTTGTCAAACTTCAATGTTGGTTAAAAAGACGACAAACAACAAATTCCACGCCGTTTCAACTCATCATTGCGCTCAATTGCCCTAAAAGCACAAAAGGTCATCGTAACGAAAAGCTACTGCGGTCCCTACGGAGGGCAGCATATGAGCATTGTAGAAAGAAAAGAGAAAAGATCCAGTCTCGAAAGAGCAGTTTGAGATCAATCCCCTAGTGACTTAAGAAGGACAAAACCGGCAAGCAACGTCTTTGTCCAGCTTAAAGTGACTAGACTCGACGGCAAGAGGAATAAGAAGACAGAAGGGAAAAACATTCCCTGCAATTTCTCCCAATTTCGAGATACAGACATCCATTTTATTTAGCCTGAGAAGACATTAGCTTCTATGTACAGTCAGAGTCGTCTTTCCCTATATTCGAAAACGAAGATACATGAATGACGTGGGCGCCTGATTGTTCGCCATATTAAGAAAACCCTATTCTCCTTTTAAGTGATGTATATTTAATAAAACACCCCCGAACTCTGTACCCTCCGCAGAAGCGAGCAATAAATTTATTCAAGCCTTTGGTTGAAACAAACAAATTTTGATACAAAACTCTGCGTCCAATTCCGAGTCCACATTTAGAATTAGTTGAATCTAATTCTAAAATTACTACGAAAGGGGGATGCAAGAGTGACCGGAGAGTGTCTCAAGGCAAAATGGGCACAGAGAATCGCCATTACAAATTGACAAGCTTGATTGATGGCACGGGACGAAGGGAATTGTGAAAAAAGCGAGGGGTGAAAAAGAACGAGGAAGGGAGCCCAGGAAAGTAGATAGCGCTCCGCAAAAGCGGCGTATCTGCAGTGCCCAGAAAGGGAAGGATCACGTTATCGAAGCGAAGCTCTCAGCGAGTGCGTGACGAATGGTCCGCGTCTACTAGATTCGATGGGGTCCAACTCGACCACTCGGAATATTCGATGAAAACGACCCTTTTTGGAGAAAAGGGAGGAATTTCTTATATAGTTGGCGCGCGGCACGGTCGTGCACCCTGATCTCTGTCGTCACCGCCAGGGACGCCTGCAAATAGGCAACGCTTCTTTTACGCAAACCAATCTAGTTGCAGATTTCTGGCGCCAGCGACATTTGTGCTCGCTTTAACCAATGCTTTATATTCCGATAGGCTCATTAAGTACGTTCCGTTTCGTATTAATTATCAACGTGGTACATATATTAAATAAATAAACAATATAATACCTTTAAACCTAAATTAATGATATAATATTAAATGTGTATCCCGTTGTATACATTTAATTGGAAACACTTGTCGATATTAAATGTCAACGAACGACTTAACTGAACAATTTAAGCACAATGGCCGTAAAAGGTGTTACAAAGGTTGTTAGTTGAATGGAAGTTTTGCACGCAAGATATTGAAGAAAAGTTGGAGCAACCTCCTGTGGCCATTATAAGGTGTTCTTTTTTCCTTAGTTCAACAAGAATAGCGATAGCCCATCATCACGTAGACGTGATATAGAGTTACGTAGAGCACCAATCCCGCGCGCATTATGACTCCCAACATTTGAAAGGTAGTGCCGAGAAAGGGCCGACGTTCCTGGCATAGTCCTTATACGACGTAGATCATACGTTAATTGAAATGGGGTGCCGGCAAGCCAGTCATCGAATACAAACGACCAACTTATAGAAAGGTTATTATTTGGTCTACTGTTTGGAATAAAAAGGGTGTGATTCTCTCAGGAAGGATATCTAAGGAAAAGTGTACTCTGCGAGCTTATCACAGAAAATTTCATCTATCCTTAATGCTTTGCGAAATTATTCATTAAAATTTAATGCCTGTTCAAAATTTCATTAATAGAAATGAACGGGAGCCTGGAACAACTTTCAACTCACCACGGTCGAAACAAATTGCCCATCGTGCCAATTTCGCCGCTATCGATTCTAAAGAAGGGCCCGTTCCCATCTATTGAAAACCACGGGTTTTTGATCTCCGTCATGTAAACGAACAGCAGGACCATCTCGTTAAGAGTATATAAATTGGTGGGCAGGGTTATTTCGGACGCGGAAATGGAGTTTGAGATGGTCACGATCGCTTTGGAAAGATAAGGGCGGGCTCTCGAGGGCTAAACTAACTCTCTTCCTCGGTATTCCCTTTTTCGCCGAGACCTTCGCTCCCTCCCCGCCCAACTTTTATTTTTCATTTCTACTTATCAAAGTTTCGTCATGAGTTATCAACCAGAGGCATTTTTATCGGAGTAATTTATATTTTATCTCCATGCATCTCCGGCTACTTATTACCGACAAAATTTATCTTCCAAAGTATAATTTACTTTGTTCTTCTTCTCCTTTTTTTTAAGCTGTAGTCTACTTTTTATATTCGATCGTCTTATATTTATTTTTCATTCTAGTTTGATCCTGACCGTTACCGGTTAGATTTTTCATGTCTCGAACCGCGTCCACCGTATCAAATCCTCCTCTCGTTCAACTGACCGGTGGTTTCACGTTCGAGGGTGGACCTATCTTATCGGTCGAGCATAATGGCCTGTTCTATCTCATCTGGGAGACTAGATGACCGTTGCCCTTTAGACCACTTTTGCCATCGGGGCAGCCGCTATAATGGCAACCCAGAACCAAGAAAGCTTTAACAAGTACGAGACGATATATATTATCTTGACGGTGAAAAAAGACTCAATTTATAATTTTGTGTGCATGGAAAATTACATTACCTCGAACGAAACTAATAGTTCGGCATAAAAGCGTTGTATTTATTGTTAAATGTAAATTACACTAGCTCCAAAATATTTTTATTACGAGTAACATTGTCCTCTCAAGATATTGTCTGACCTTCAAAACAAATTCAGAGCACTGACTTGTCGTATGGTGCACCCAAGGCGATCACTTATGTTAATGTTATGATATCCAATTGTCAGTTTTTAATTATCGTAAAATACGGTCCACTCTTTAATTAAAATATTATTCATGAAACAACACAACTGCTGCTCCTATTTTTTCATATTCTTGAATAAATATTAAGTAGACTTGCGGTTCGAGTGCCGCTTTCCTCGTCATTAATTATGTACATTGTAATGAGAAGAAGTGCAAGAGACGCGAGCTTTTATCATGTCTGAGCAAATATCTTGCATATACCGCACCATTATTCTAGGAAAATTTATGTGTCACTCATAAAGGGAAATACACGAAAAATCGTATCTTTCTCAAGAATTGAGATAAAATACAACCAATACTCTCCAGCGAAGTACAATATATTAAATTTAAACTGAACATTTATCCATTATCTCACATAATTACTTACATAAGTAATGAATTTGTGATGAATAACGATGAAGATGGCTAAAAATTTATCAGCTAATTTTGCTGATTAATCAAATATATTAACAATACAACACGAGTTTCGGTGTTACAAAAGATTGGATATTACAATTTACATGTAGACATCATCTTTTTAACGATAACCGTGGATGTAGAGATATCCGAAAGGTGGCTGAAAAGTAGGATCAGACTGTGGACGTTAGAAGGGAAGTTGCCTGCTGGAGACAGCGGAAGAAAAATAGCGGAAGTCATCGACCTCCAAGGGACCATATATCACAAGGCTGCTACCACCGGGGATGAAACCGGGTAAAAATATATTTGTGTATATACACACGCGCGCGCGCACACACAAACAAGCAGCGAATATACGTAGGTAAACTGGAATGAGTAAAAGGGGCTACGCCGAAGTACGGGATGAAAAGAAAAACAATGCAAAGGAGAAAAAGTTGATCAAAACGGAATAAAAAATTTCAGAAATTGCGCATTTTAATACTATACCATCAAGGTTTTATTACCTTTGAAACGTCTCGCAAGTAAATAAATATGTATAACCAGAAGAAAATATTAAATTATTTATGGCCCGATATAAATTGCACAGTTCATTTCATTTAAAAGCGGAACGCAGCGTCAAGGCAACGTTCCGTTTCGTTCTAAAGTTTCGATTATAAAAGTGACTTCAGAATCTTTCATAGTCACCGCGTTCCGTCATTCCAACGACAAATTCCCGATGGTAGCATCAATTCTAGTTTCTTGTCTCTCTCATACTGTTTATTCAGGGGTGGGTTTATCTTAAATAAGACTCTGTTGGGGCTTAACCTAAGCATCCCTCGCGGGGGGCTACATCTCTGATTGATTAAATTCGCGCAATTACATCCCGCCTTACATCACCGGCAGACCTTTCGAGAAGACTCCTGTGGTTCACAGAAACACACTAATGTCCCTACGGAAATTCACAAGATCAATGTTACATTCAAGATTAAGGTGCATATATCTTTATAATTCACCAGCGGTAAATAAAACATTAATGAATTTCCACACGTCATTTCAACCGAGGCATACACTGATAGAAATATATGCATGGTACAAGTATACATACACGGGAAAAAATAACGGCATAGGAATAACATTGCTAGACAATGTTGGCCATACGCTGTTGATCCTACATGGTGAACTGGTAACAATTATGCTGTGAATACAGTGAACCGTGCTCTGTCGGTAAAACAGTCATATAATTTCGGTAAAACAAAAGAAGGCGCGCTGTTAGGTCAACGCAATACACCGTGTTGATCTTACATATTTTGTCTATGTTGAATCAATGCCATTTTGCTGTGAACCCTATGGCGTATTTTTTCCCGTGTATGCTTAACCTAGCTATATTATATGCTTAAAAAATTGACAGGTATATGTATATTCCTGAAAGGTATGCGTATGCCTATAAGAAGCATACGAATTCTTGAGCAAAGCATTTGAATTTATATCATAAATATACACTAAATTTACTCTAGATATAATTAAACAGATAATCTTAAAAGTCCGTGTAATGCAAGCCGTTTCTATCAGTGTAGAACAAACATTCGTAATTTCACAGATGATGAACTGAAATGATTGCCTCTGCAAGAATTAGTCTTTCACATTAGTTTCGGGAAAAGTGAAATAAGTATTGGCAAGTCAGACGATAATAGGGGCAATTAAGAAAACGATTTCGTTTTTGTTGGACTCGGCTCGCCCCTGCGAGAGGGGGAGAGAATGAATGGATATATAGAAACATGATGAGAGACGCGCTACAGGCGGACGGATGAATTATTAGATCCGGTGTTTCCTGTATTGCGTCGCGGATGACCAATAGTTTCATCGAGGGATTGTTGAAGGTTCCGGAGCACATTTCCGGTTTCCGCTCGACGAAATGTCTAGTCTCTGCATCCCCTTCTTGCCAGCCCCGTTAGCCCATCTCGACAAACTCTCGGAATCCGCTTCAGATCCTCACGGAACAAGGAGAAAATACAGATGAGGGTTCAGGAAGCTACTGAAATCCTACGGAGTTACAGCACAGCCCGTATCAGAATTATCTGACCACAAATATATCAAGATATTTCCTGCTAAAAATAAATCTAACATATAATACGCGTAACAATCCGTTCATTTTTGCAAATTACTTTCTTCTTCCCATATTTGACTTGGAATGCCTTAAAATATTGCCTGACAAATCATATTTGTATCTACAACCAAGCGAATATTGAACTTCCAAAAAAAAAAAAAAATAAATAAAAGGGAAGGGAAAGGAAACTGAATACGTAATTTCTACTAAGTTTATTAAGTAAGCGTGAGTCTCTTACACGGAGTCTAATTGACATAAACAGACAGGGCGATTGAAATGGCCGACAACAAATGAACTATTACGACAATGTCTCAAATATATGCGGATCTGGAACAGAACTTGAGCGGAGAATTAACTTTGGCCCTGGCACTACTAGAACAGAACTCCGGTTAGTTGTTACTTGCACCACTCATATCTATCACGCTGCGCCTCATGGTCGCGCTCCCCCGTCGTTCTCTTGGTTTCTAGCGGTTTTCGTGCTCCGCAGAGACTGCAAACTGAGCGATGTGGATGATGCGAAGTGCGCCGTCTCGCTCGCCTCACATTGGGTCCGTAGCGCGGCCTCCTTGTTGTTTCGGAAACTCGACAAACTCCACAGGCAAACAGTCGGTGTACGTGTCGTTGGCAAGCAGCTTCGGTTAACGCTGGATTTCCGCGGAAACTACACAACATCCACCGCTTCGGCGACCTCAGCCAACCTTCGCAACCTCTCGCCACCTTGAGTCGCATCTAGCCAGACCGCAAACCATAAGTTACTACTAATGTCGTTCTCGTGTTACGCCGAAGTCGACACCAAAGTCGAGCGGAGGGATTTCACGCTCGTCACAAAAATCTAATTATGGCTCCGCGGCGGCGGCATCTTCGCGCCAACTGCACCTGCGCCGCATACATTTAGCGCCAACAACGTCGATAATTCCGCCATGGCAAGCGGACGCGGCGGAGAAATAGCGCGGACTTTTTCTTACGCCGAGAGCCCGGCGATGAAATTGCGTCTACTCGTGATTGCCGTTCACGTCGTCGAGGGCCCATGAAATCACCCTCCGTCGCATCAACATAATGCTTTCTCGCAGCTTAGCGCACGGCAATTAAAGGGCCGGCTTGTTTCCCCTCTAAATAAATTACGGCAAACGCACCGCGGGCCTCGCAAAGGGGTCCCATGGCGAACAGGATTTACGCGGACCCGAACCGCTTTTATTGCATTACACGCCACGACTTTTTCCAATCGCTTGACTCGCCGCGCGTTCCATTATCGCCTCAATGATTAACCGGCCAAATTACCAATCAGTCTTAGCTACAATCATAACATTGATTACCGTTTCGCGTAGTGCATACTTTTTGTAATACTTTATAATAAAGCTTTCTGCGCAAGAGAGCAGCATTAAGTTGCGTAAAATATTATTTATAATTCGCCTTGAGATGTAGGAGCCCCTTGAAGCTCAAGTGGCGTAGCTTCATTTTTTGTATTTTCTTTAACTAGGGTCAGTGTCATGTTCAGCAAGTGGCTTTCTGTTAATGGCACAAATAGTGGAACTCCAAATTCGCATAGCAACTGTGCAGGTAGTGGCACAAGTTTACTCTGTCGGTGTAACGTTGCAGTAATGTTAACGGTAAAACGTGAAATATCTCGAAACAACAATAATGTGAATTACACAATTTGGACTTTAAGAGGCTCGTATAATCATTATTGGCTCCTATTGTTTATATTAGGCAGCAATAATTTTTTCGACATATTTATGTAGATCAAGTTTATAGAAATGAGCTGGAGTAAATCATAAGTTCATTAAAACTACAATTTCACGGTTAACTTGATAATATTATACTACGAAACAGTATAATATAAGTACAGTAGCATACATTACAATAATACCTTTATGTTTTTTATTATGTTTCGTGTGTTTACTTTCGTTCAACTCAATACTTCAACATTATTCAAGGTTAAATCCTATTTATTCGTAAACCTCAGAATATTTTTGTTTACATTTTGCCACCTAAAGTCGTCCCTTTTATCAACCGTATTTAAATGCTTCCATTTCCTAAGCACATAAGAATTTAAATAAGAAAAATACCGGAGTCTTAATGCCAGCTTATCAAAATTTCGCTCCTCGATGCTCTCATCGAAAACGGTCTCGATGTTCTTTCCTCCATTCGTTACTTGATTTGATTTCGCTTGTTCCCCGGCTCATAGTGATTCCTTAATTTTCCATATTGTGGCCTGCGAGCTATCTGAGACTCCCTGCTGTGTTATAGCGCGGGTTAATCGCACTACAAGCGCATCCCTCGTTAGTGGGATATCGCCAGAGTGGCCATAATACGAGACTACATTCCAAACTGAAGCCTGAGACGACGATATACTGCGCCGGATATGCGGCTGCCGTTTCTACCGCTGCCGCTAGCATCGCTGTTCGGCACGGCAGTGTTACGAATAATCGCACGATAGTTTCGCGGTTTAAAAGAAAAGAAAAAGGGAAAGAAAAAAAAGAAAACGGACGCTTTCGTAATTATGATTTACGAACGAATCTGGAGAAAAAGAGCCGCACTCCCAGCGATAAACATTGCAGTCGGTCCCGGGAATGCCGGCGATATTAGCAATGATAAGTTCAGTTGTATATTATCGGGCCGGCCGATCGTTAAGAAATTGGACTGGGATCGAGCGTCGTGATTACACGATAACGTTGTAAAAAGCATGGCGCTTTGATGAAGCGTCGTGACGACGCGATAATACACTCGAGCGGTCGGTCGGGAATTAATAAATGGCCAAAATTAAAATACTTTTTCTGTCACAATAAAGACGTCGGCTTACATTTGGTGAGGCTTCGCCGGTCCCCGACTCTCTCTCTCTCTCTTGCGATCCGGAGCGGAGCGGATCTCCGCAATTCCTCGCAGGGAAGGGTGGTACGCAATCAGTGTCTCTTGATTTATTGCCGCAATATACATTAAGATACCGACATTAAAACTTAGGGGAAACACCACGCGCGAATGAGCCGTACCACGTGTCTTCACGCACACACGTACGCAAGCCGAAATCCTGGCGATGACAACGTGCTACACGGCTCACGGAATTGAAATTTTATTGTACGGGCTGTTGAATAATTAATTGCTCGTAATTGCGAAATCCAGAGGTGCATCTATAAATTGACGGCTCTTACGCAGACTGACAGGCTCGGAAAAATCGTTGAACTAAGTTCGACTGATGAATTGAAACTAACGTCTGTTGAAAAAAATAAATAATATATACATTTTTAACAAATAATGAAAATAAGGAAATAAGAATTGGAAAGACACTTAAAATTATAAAAAAAAACTAATTAACACTTATTATTTTAATGTTTCTTTTCACTTTTTAATTTGTTAATCTTCAATAATTGTTCTCTGCTTTTTGTATCTATCCATGAATTTTCAAATTTACTTAGGTACTCGTAAGAACCGTCAAAATAATCAGTAAAATACGGAACATCACCCGTTGCGCTCTGTTCGATACACATTGGTCTTATTAAGACTCATCGTTGATGTTCGAATATGCTCAATATTAGTCGCGTCGTTTTAAGCAAGCTTCGCGAAATGAAATTGAGCGTTTTATGAATAATAAACATATGAATAGTGTATCGAATTAGCCACGGGTATTACAATATCGGCTCACTCGGCTTAGAACAGAGTTCTAACCATAGTAACGTGTAGTGTTTCCGCCATTGTCTGCAGGTCCAAGTGGAGCTTATAGTCCGGATCCGACGATGGGTTACATGATGGACGGACAAGCGGCCGGCATGATGCACCGGCCGCCTGGTGATCCAGCCTTCCACAATCAGTACCACTATCCACCAGAATATTACGGTCACCATTTATAAAGGTAAATTACTTCACACCATTAGCTTTTACCGTTATTCTTTCAAATTGTCTGCACTTATAATAACAGTCGTTGCAATAACTTTTACGTTAAAAAAGTAGAATTAGATAAAAATTATTTTTAACTAGTCAATGATGCAATTTGATGAAACTGCTCGAGTCTTAGCTTCGTCCTCTGTTTCTCAATGATACTCGGCACTGAATGAAAACCACGTAACCTTAACCATCAACTATTTCAGGCGAGCCAGTTTCCAAAATGACAATTACCTCGCGAAAATATTTTGAGCGTGTACAATGACCGTGTACCACTTTTGGAACAAGCAAAAACTTCTCTAAGGTCGTACTTGATTCGTTCGAAAACTTAACGCCAAATGCATTTCTTGTAAATCAGTCTAATTAGTTGATGGGGTAACGCTTCCCACGAAGCGAAATGACCAAATTTGGCGAGAGCCAAAGTTTAAAAGTCGTTTGGTTAATTGAAGCCGCCGTTTCTCTCAGTGTTCAGTATGCGCGCAAGCGAAAGCAATTTAAAAAGGGAAAATTGTCCGTGATTTGTTGCAGCACAACATTGTAAAGTAAGACTTGATGGCATGTACTATGAAATAAAAAGGACAATGGCACGAAAAAGCAGCCACGGAACTGCGTCAGGCGGCCGTTCAAGGTGCCACCGGAAGAGCCGACAATTCTTGCCGCGGATTTCGCAAAACACGACCCGGAAGTCTGAGCGAGTCCTGGAAGAAACAAGACTGATGGTCATCAGTCGCCGTCGTTGAGCGGAGGAACGAGCCAGTTCGGTGTAGGTAGAAACGGACTTCGAAAACATTTCCAGCCAGGCAAGCGTGAAAGCTCGACAACCGGTAGCGTGGGTCGCACGAGAGGAAATAAATAAAAGAAAAAAAAGGGGGGGAAATAAGAAAACAGAAATTCATGTGATTGTTCTTTGTACAAAATATTGCGATGTAATATTGTAGTGATTGAAAATATTAAATGTTAAATTTTAATACAATCGCAATCGAAACAAAAACTATATAATACATTTATCGCTGCGTAAATATATATGTATGCGCGTGAGGCGTACGTGTTTTTCGGCGGACATGTATCGATACATATATATTTACTTTTTAGAAACGAAGACGAGTGAGGATGACGAGTATATAGTGATATAGGCAATTTTTGGCGGGCATGTACATTACCGGGATGTACTCGCGCGCGAGTAAACATGTCACGTGAGACGTAAACAAGAGGGTTGCGACAAGATCCGGGACGAAATTATTTCCATTTTGGAAACGTGAAACGGGGCGGTGCTCGAGTTAACTCGCATTAGGACCTCGCCGCGATGAGACACTCGGCGCACACAATAGGAACATTGAATTTGTAAAGTTCTTAAATATAAATGAATTTACTAACTAAACGAAAAGTAACTATATATAAATATAAATATATATATAAATGAATATAACAGCCCGCATTGTAATATAACAGAGAGAGACATGGGCAAAACGATGGAGAAGGAAACTACGAATTAATCCGGTCGACTCCGCATTGAGCAACGAAAAATGATGTCTTTGGTCGACACGTTTCTCATTGCAAGACTTTTTTTTATTGGTTGGTACAATCGGAACTTTTAAGTTATGCGTTGTAAGACAGTCGTTGGAAGAAATTTGATTTGTAATGACGATTTATATTAAAAAATTTACTGAAAATCGCTCGTAGTGTGTGCAAGTAAAAGTCTGTTTTTTGATATCTTATATCTGAATCTTATATCTTACTTTGATAGTCGAATAAAATCTCATTATGCATAGAAGAGTGAACAACTGTCTCGGTCGATAGTTGTAATCTTCATCGTATTGTCCGATTTTATTATGCATTTAACTTTTTACCTTCTAAATTATTCTCTTAATAATCTATAACGATACCCATTTTTCAACAGTTTTCAATTTATTTCATAAACTTTTGGTAATTTTCATCAGTTGTTGTTAACCATTCTTCTTATCATTTTTGATCGAATTTTAGAAACCACGACTAATATGGCAATGTTTGGCGATTTTGTAAATGACTGAAATCAATTGTGAAAGTTAAATTGAAGATAATAATGATATATCGAATTTGGTCGATCTTCGACAGATTGCTGCTCCATCTATAAGCCATGTTTGTCTCACTCGAACCTAAGGATAATGAAATAGTTAACGATTACGATTTACTATAATATATTGTGTATAAATAGTTAATTTAATTGGGCGGGAGAGAAAGATAGTGTGTGAACGAGGCAGTGAAATTTTCAAATGATGGACTAGATTGAGAGTCGTAGTTTTTCTTTTTCTAATGAATATATCGCGCCGCTTTTTCAAGGAATAGGTATTAACGAAGATGAGGAGTGAAAAGCTGAAATACATGTTAACGAACAGAAGACTTAGTGAACGAATGTATGATAATTACGACCAATCAATAAAATCTTACTCCGAAATACTTCTTGTTATAATATTGTTCGACATGAAATATAACACGAATTGTAAACTAATTTTTAAACTACCTTGTTGTTATTGTTTTAAAACAATTTTCAAAAGAATTGCTCATTTATTAAAATAACTCGAGTGGCATAAAGAAAACACCGATCTATGAACACAAAAATATATGTAACACGTGTAAAAAATGTTGGGCATCAAAGTACGGTTCGTTTTGTTCTTTATTTATTATTTATAATTATATTTAATCTTATTTATAATAATGTTAAATTTAATATTGTTCTTTATGACATTTCAAGGAAAAATTATTATTACAATTTATGGAAAAACGAACACATTCAATGTCCAATTTTATGCTTCATTTATACGTGCCATAAATCTAAAGTACAAGGTAAATTATAAAGATTTGTATGTTTTTAAAATTAAAGTTTCTTTATTTTTAATAATTCTGACGTAATAAAACATACATATTATTACCTGTAATTATAAATATTTGTTCAATTTTAAAGAATATTGCAGATAAAAATATAAAGTGAAATAATTCGTATATAATGTCTTGAAAATTAAAGTTCATAATCATACAAATTTTAATATTAAGTTTAAGATTTATGTCATTTGTAAAATTAATTTAAAAAGAATGCATATACTATAAAGCAACATTTCGAAATTGATATTTTTGTCAATGTTTATACATAATTTTACTTTTTATATCGCTAAATATAAGATTTCATGCAACATTTGTATGACTAAAATTGAAAATTTGTTATCTTAAATAAAAATTATGCTTGTAAATTGGGAGTAATGTTAACAGTTCATTACAAAGAACCAAACGACCCTTACGATCTGCGTGCCAATTTTTCGATCAATTCCCTACATCTTCGTCAAATCATTATAATTATTTTCTTTATTTTTTCAAGAGTAGAAATAACAGAAAATGATTCGAATTTTTTACTATAATCCTTTAATTTACGTAATTAAAATAAGTCCAAACGAGAAGACATAAAGGCCACTGTCAAAATACAAAAGCAAAAGAAAAAGGTACGCCCTCATCAACGTGCGCATGCGTGAGCATTAATATACGTAAGCAAACCGAACCAGCATGTCGAGAGAATATTTAGCGTTGTTCATACATTGGAATAATGTGATATTCTCGCGATTCGCCATTGCAAACTAAAAATCGTGGAATATTTTTGGACTGTCGGATACTGCGATGGCAATTGCAAGCAATGATAATAAACACTATTAGTTGAGATGGGAAAGAACGTAATATTTTCCGCTATGAATAAGATTGACACGAAGGTAAAGAGATACAAAACTGCTGTAATAAAGTTTCGAATTCTACCGTCAATCCCGACTGGTCAAAGATCTTTGATCGCGAGCACAATTTGTGAATCTGAAATTTTTGACCATCTCGATGGACGTTCAAGTATACTGATCGAAAATGATAACTCACGTATACCATACGACTCAGGTGTAACATGTCCCTATGTAAAAGTAGGCGGTTCGTCGGAGAAAAGACTTGTCGCGAACTTTCATTTTCGACAAATTGGTTGGGTTGCGGATTCTCCGGTCGACCATTAGATCTCCAGCATTGCCTTGAAACCGTCGCGAGCAAACTGCTTTTTGATGCTTACGAAGCTTTCCGAATGTACATTTATTCATTCTCAACAATTTGACAATCCATAAAAATCGATTGTTTGCCGGACAAAGTTATGTATTGAACAAGAAAAAAAAGGGTGGAGAACGGTGTGAAATGATACGAATCCAACGAACCGTGTGAATATGTGAATGCAAGTGATGGCCACAACGAACTCAACGGTCGCGAATCTTCTTTTAAGATTGTACTTGTTATCCAAAAAGAGTTTTTAATGTTTTGTTGTTTTTGCGATCCTCTGCTGAGTTCGTCGTGACGATCAATTTAGTTTTCGAGTCTCGTGGTTCATTAGTTTTTAACGATTGTACTTTTTAATGAATGGAATTTGAGAGTAAAACGTTTTTCAAATTTAAAATGTAAAGAAACAATGTTTATATATATTTGGAAAAGAATCATTATTAAATTAATTGCGAATAAACAAGAACAATGTTTCTTTATACTTGAAATAATGTTACAAAAATGATAACAAACAAAAACAACGTTTGTTTAGATTATGTATTTTGAAAATGCTTTATTCTACAGTCCCATTTTCAATTATTTTATATTAATATTGTTTGAACATTTGGCAAATAGTTTCATTGCTATTTGACTTACGAGAAACCGTGGTTTTTGTAACAGTTTTTAGTCGAAAGTTTTTATTGTCATGTTTAGTTTGTTTCTGGATGCAATTATCAAAGTTCCAAATAAAATACTTTTCTTCTCAACATAAAACTTCACGTGTTTCCTTTTTATTTCTTATGTTTGATTCATCTTAAATTCTGGCGATTCGCAAACGAATTTAGCGGAGCATGTTTTCCAGCGTACGTGCAAAGAATTGTAATTTTCATGTAATTTCATTTTGATTATAATACGTAGTTTCTTATATGTGATATATAAAACAAGTACGTTTTAATTGAATAGAATTAAATTCTATTTTTTAATTATAAAATAACTTAATTATTAAAATTTTGTACATTAGTTTTAAAGCAATTCTAAGACATTTCGAGCAACATTAGAAATCAAAAACTTAATTCGAATTCGTAGAGGTCTTCATATAAAAAATTAGTTGTTAAATTAGTCGTCTGATTTCTCATATTTGTTAAATTTTAAACTTCAGTCGTTACTCTACACCTTTCAAAACTTTTTATATATAACGTTAAAATCGCTCTAAAAACGCACAACACGTTCGCTGGAATATAATCGATTATTATAATCAATGGAACTGTAACTTTGAAAAGTTGCAAGCATAAAATAATATGCAACACATTGGCTGTTCATTTAACGAGTTCATTTGATTGAATCATTGCCTTAAAAATGTATACGAAATAATAGTAAGATATGTAAGTAATAATCACGTTAGATCATAAAAAGTTAAAACAAAGTTTCTATGATCAAGCAGCTCGCAAGATAAAGACACAAGTGTGAAAGAGTACTTGAGTGTAAAAAGAAAAGCTGGCTGACAAGAATAAAAGAGACAGTAGATGAAAAGTGTGATTGAGAGAAGAACAGCGTGAAAGACGTCAATACCGAGAAAATGTGTAATTATTGCGTATTTACGTATACTGTCGATAGTAAACGTGACGATCAGACTACCGATGAATATAACAATGATGACGATTATTATTATTATTATTATTATTATTATTACTATGACGATCGTAATGATTTAAGATAAGAAAGACGCGACGATGTAACAGCTAAATTTATTATATGCTGGCAGCCAATCAGAACTCGGAGTTGATAAAGTAATACTTGGAAATAACTATGCATTTTGTGAACCAACAAATTCGGCTAAAAATTTGCGTACCTCGCTCGGAATGAAATGTCAGTTTCCAAGTATTACTTTAAATGGACACGTTCTAATAAATATACGAACATAATCTAATCAAACAATTTACTATTGATATTAAAATCACACTGAGAGAAAAAGATAACCGTTTTTAATCAAAAGTTTACTGTTTGGCATAATACTTGCATAATATCATTATACGAGAAACTAAATCATTAAAATTTAAAAATCAATAAAGAGTTTTATATCTGATTTGTGTGCTACACTGAACAGTGTCCAATGGACAAGACATAAAGTAAAAAGTTTGCTCAGTTTACTAAAATTTAAAGTGCACTGGTTTTTAAAATTTAATATTCTTTTTTCTCCGTGCAGTTTAAAGTTCTGCCAAATTGTGCAGTTTAGTTTCATTTTTTTTATTTCACTTTCAAGAACAAAATTTATAAGAGATAAGAAATACTTGATATGCTTTTCCCATCAGCAAACGAGAAAGAGCGGTTCTGAAATTCGAGACACGCGTAATGCAGGAATGCAAAATGTTTGTCCGTAATCCTCAAACATGCTCCGCGAGGCGAACGTGTCCAGGTTAAGGGAGAACATGCGAATCAATTATTATAAAACGAGATACCTAAACGAAGAAATGTCGACAAATAAAAAAAGCGTTTTGTAAATCGACCACTCTTCGATGATACTGTGATTGTGATAATAATACGAAACGAAGGGCTTTTTAGGCAACATTGTCATTGATGCAAATGGCAGTAAAAAAAGGAAAAAAAAAAAGAAGTTTTAAAAAAGCATAAGGGTACGAGTGGAGAAGCGGAATATCTCGCATACAAATGTATCTACACGTGTAGAGTATCGAATGGAATAGGGAATTTCTGTAAATGTGAAATGTTAATATGAAAACACTCGGGACTAATGTGCATAGCGATGCTCGAATACGCAGGTACGCGAAGTTATACGAAAAGAAGCAAGTGGAAATAAGAACAATCAGTGAGCGAATTGCTGAGATGTTATAATAATGGCGCGCAGGCGTAGGTCGAGACATCAATTTACCTTTCGAAAAATTAAATTCGATCACTCCTGTATTTAGGCCCAATGATCGATCTGTCATTCGTTCACGGCCGCGCGATCACGATTATATAAAAGGGGATGATAACGACGAAAACAATGATGTCAAGATGGTTTATGTTAGAGAGTGTCCATTGTATAGTGTTTTTTGAAACGTGAGCATTAAATGCTACATCTTGTGTACATACGTTTTTGGCATAATTATTTTTACCTGTCACTCTTACATTACTAATAACTACGTATTTTTATGCATCTTTAAGTTTAGTAGTAACTAATAAAACTCCTACCATTTCTGTATAAAAAAAGTAATTTGATTAAGCATAAAGTATTTTATATAATTAAAGCAAAGCTTTAATTTGAATATGCTTTTAAAAGTAAAAAAATTGTTTCTCTAGAATTTGGCATTTCAACATTTTACATCGGAAACCATTAAATGTTGTGCAAACTAGAAATCTTTTTTCTTCAAGGCCACGTCTGTACAGGGAAACTTTGGTTCTGTTATGTACGAAGTCGACAGGATGACTGGAGGTTTGTTAGCTAGCTGTCAATGGTTTTGCTTTGTTATCCACCCTATGACACCGTTCTGGACTTGGTTGAAAAGCAAAAAGGGTTCCGTCGCTTATATGAGAGACAGGCTTTTGCTAAATTCGCTTGCCATCCTCATTTCTACCTTTTCTTTCCCTCGTTCCTTCTTCCAAATTCCCTCTCTTTCCCTGCATCCCACCCCTCCTTTGTCTCTTTCGTTTCTGAAATATGATATTCTAAGGGAGAGGTTGGTTCTGTTACGTGCACTGGCAGCAAAGCTCGAAGTGCCAATTACCGTTGATGGTTATTCCATGGAAATGGGTCTTGTTATATCTGCAATGAGTATCGGTAAAAAATACCAATTATTTTTGTCATGTCGAAGCCATCCGGAGCAGAATTCTGAGATCTGAAAGCTTTTTTTATCAATAGAACCCTATTAATATTATTCTTTGCCAGAACAAAAAAAAAGAAAATTCGTTAAATATTTGGTATACACAAATAATGAAAATGTATTGACAATATTTATTGAATTGATAGACGTATTATTTGAAGAAGAGAAAACTATGGAAAGTGAACCATTATATCAACGAAAATATTGCCATTATGAATAGTTATGGATTAAAAGTTAAGATATAAAATTTGCTTTTCCGAATAGTGCGAATTTCTTGGATCATGCTAGCACTTAGGGTGATAATGTGTTGCACAGGAAACCGAGCAAACAATCTCGTAATGGCAGGACGGTTGACTGGTAGCACGATAATGAGATATTGAGGCGCTGCTGGAGGGAGTGGCTACTTCAAGGGGGCATAATAGCTATAGGTACTCTGAGGTCGTCACGGGGAAGGTTAGGGAATATTACCGCTAAGGGTTGTATCGTTTTCTCTCTTGGGACACGATTATCGTGTTTTCTCGTCAAACTTTGACAGAAGACACTTCCGCCAAACGGTTTTCGGCTTCCAACAATACGATGATCAATTGCACTCAATTTTGGGATAAATATTTTAGTTGACGCCTCACGTCTTAATTCAGCACTTCCCGTTTCGCACAATACTACGACGTCAGGATATTACGTTTGATTTCATCTCAGATCAAGTACAATTAAACTATTAATTCCTAAAAAGATGTCAGACAGAACAAATCAAATCTTTGCGATAATTTATACTGAATTTTTTCATCACTATTAAAATAAACTTTCTTTATCTTTAGAAATTAATCTGTAAATACATAAGACGATAAAAAATAAAAAAAAATTCAATGGTTCAATTTAATGCTAATATTGTTACAAAGAAATGAACCTAGAAATTAATTAACTTAGAATTGTCGAATGACTTGAAATTTTACACATTGTCTAGTTCAGCGCTTAATATTTTTATAAATAATCGTCTTTTAATAATTCGTTGTATGAACAACAAATGCCTTCATACATAATAGATGATAATACCGGTAGCTTCCTAAGAAGCAATCTAAACAGACCATTAAAAACAGGTAATAGCCCATTAAACGTATAATGGACAAAATACAACACCTTCTGCACACGAAATTAACTAAACTTGATACCCGACCAATCAAAGTAAGATTGAATCGCATGATAAAGTACAAATCATTGTTCTCCAGTTAAGGGACTAATTTTACTCTATACTGTATTAATATGTAATTTTATATTAAATTACAGTCGATATTCTTTTTCTTAACGGTATAAAACTAAATTTTGCTGAAGAAGGTATTCTTTTATTATCTTCACCGGAAAATAATAACTTAAAATGTTCGACGAACAAGGATATAATTATCGTATAATTATTACTCAAGATTCTTGAGAGATAAATCGTAAGATAAATTATTTGAATAATTCGTAATGTTATTTTAAATAATTCAATTACATTAGATAGTCAAATCCGTGTTCTTCGGAAAATGGAATAATGTTATTCTGAATTTATTCCCGTTTCTCCATTAATTTTAGTGTCGGGAAAATACACATATTTGTTAAGTGCACATTGGTCTATCTATAACATTGATAAACTGTTCCAAACTTTTTCTTTATGGGACATCTTTTCATAAATATGCAGAGCTCAGTAATCACCGTTAGAAGTAATAGTTTTGAGTAATAGTATTAATAAAAGTTCAAATACTTGATCATGATAAATGATTGTGCATACAAATTACATCAGGTGAAAATAAATTATTCAATTTCAATAGTATAAAGCATATGATTTTGCGTGAATCAATATTAAGTAACCACCATCAAGATATTAATATTGACTAATAATAGCATTTTAGATGTATGTTTTGTGTAATTAATTGTAATTGTTCGTTAAGAAGATGTGTAATTAATAATTACGCGTAATTATATTTGATTATCATGTAACATTGTAAAACTATAAGTAGCTGTTAACGATATAAAGAATTGCACTCTTTAATACAAAACTTGCACCATATCATCATCAGATAATTATAATTAAATTTGATAAGCAACTGCAATTATTTACGATGATCTCATTAAATATTTACCCCACAATACTTTATGACTGATTGTAGATGAATAATTTCGTTAAAGTATAATGACTTGCATTATACACTATAGTTATTTACATTCACACGCAATTATATCCGAAAAATTACTTGATATTAATTAAAAAAAGCAATTAATTACTTCAGTCCCCTCTGTAGATGCATTAAAACTAAATTTGTGTAATAACTAAAGTATTTACAACAAATTTCCATCGCATTCTGCACAAATATCACATTTTTCATTCTTAATAAATCTCGAAAAGTTCACATTGAATTATTTGCTTTTCTAACAATGTTAATTATATTTTGATCCTTGCTGATCATCAGTATTAATTAGATCAAATGAATTAATTATTTTAATTATAAATTTTTATATTTCATATATTTTATTACTAAAATAGAAGGTCAGTAGAAATAAAAGATCACACCAGTAGAAATAATTTCTTTCCATTCTTAAAAAACAAAGCTGTTATTGGGAAAAGCGAATTTATTTCAAGAATGAACGGCCAAGTGTTCTAAAATCTTTTGAGGCAATTGTGCATTGATTATTAAATTAATAAGGCCAAAAGTGTTAGACTTTTAAACCGCAAATCCGTGTAATGTCGCTACTAAATACTTCAACGTGAACTTAAGTTTTTATCAAAAGCAGTTAACCTACTCCCTTAATAAAATATGAAAGATCACGAAACAGTTTTTAATTCAGCAATCATTTGTAGACAGAGATCGTCATGGTTGTGATCATTGCTGAATCATTTGGAGTAAATCGGTAGGAGCTATCTCTCATTTGTTTGCGGTTCGTCGGTGCACAACGCGTGGCGTGGTGGTACCGAATACGATAGAGTGCCATAGTAGCCCAGAACGGTCAGACGGAATAGAACTGAGTTGCGGAGGAGCGAATTTACCCCTTTTGCCCTCCACGCTCCATTCATCCCTCCAGTTCACCTCCGCTCCCCTCCCGCCTGGATACGGACAAATGGGTGTCCCTGCATATGTAAAAGCGGCGCTGTGTTCGGCTCACCCCTCCGCTCGACCATTTGTCAATGTCAAGGCGCGAGCGCCGTAACCATGGTAACACCCCGGCTAGCAGAGGCGAGCGAGCCGAGCGAGCAAAGCGAGTGCCCGAGAAGGGAACAAACCCTCGCCTCGCGTGACTACCCCTGTGCAACGCAACCATCCCATCGCGTCCGTACCACGCGCCCCACCAGAACAGTACGCGTCCCCCCTCTTCGGGCACGAATCCGCGGTGGTAACCTGCGCGATAACAGCCCCAGAACTTCGCCGAAATAACGCTCAAGGGCGCCTCTAGTCACTCGGAAAAATGTTCAGGGTATATGAATGAAATTACGAGCCGACCGCTTCGCGATGCACGCTGAATGATTTTCAGAATGCCATAAGCATTCTTGAAATTGTTCGTACTATTTCTGCACGAAATGAAAGATTTTTGTGCCATTTTATTTAATTACAGTTGACATTAAAATCGGTCTCAAAGTAGCTGTGATGGAACTGCCTTTTCATGGCGAAATTAGATTCAGCTAACACTTGGTTTTATCACGAAATAAAACATTTAGAATCAAATATATTATCTTTATAATGTACATAATTAATAAAAATAAATACATAGTTATTTATATTGATGTCCATGTCAAGTGTTGATGTTATAAGCTATCGTTCCTTTTTTCTATTATGAAATTATAACTACGATCTGTATTTACTTGACAGTTGTCACATATCATACAGTATAATTTGTCATATCAGCATATTGTTTTTCCCACATTGAGAATTTACTACTTTCTTTTAGCAAATAAATAAATAATAAATATATATGAATCCTTACATATTGAAATTACTATATACAAATAACCTCGATGAAAGAATTTCTTTTAACAGAATACTTTTATATTCTAAACACGGACATTACACTTAAATCTTATATCTCCTAAAATTACTTATTGCTATTTTTTTATTAAAACTGAAAAAATGTAGCCACTTTGCCACAACTGTTATAACAGATTATTAAAAAATATTATAAGATAGTGAAATACGAGCCCGTGCATGTATTCAACAAAATTAAAAGCTATAAATCTGGGAAAATGTTCAAAATAATAAAAATAATAAATTACAATAAATCATCACATAAAATATTTCGGGCTATCTAATTTCATTCACTCAAAAGGTAACTAACGATATACCTGTACACCTAAACTCCTTAAACAATTGGTTAACAATTAACTCTGTTACGAGTATCTAAGCCCGTTACGAATCCAAATCAATTGCAACAATAATTAATGAATTTCATTCATTTGTTATTAGCTAGTTGAAATGCAAATGAGCATCTGCATTATGAAACACCTTATCCGCAGTGTAAAATACTTGAAATCCCCGTAACTAATTCATAAACAATAATTGTTCTTCCGACACAACCGAGTTCGCTTTTAATGCCAATTACAGTCTAAAGTACAAAAACTAAACAAATTTGGAGCGCTGTGGATGTGGAGAAGTAATGAAAATGGAGAAATAGGGAAGGTGGAACGGTGGGTGGTTAAAGAGGTGGCAGAAGAAGCGGGGTAGGGGTCGAAAAGGGGCGGGAGGGGTGGAGGAGGAGGAGGAGGAGGAGGTGGTGAGGTGGTGGGTTGGGGGGGAGGGGGTTAGACTGTAACGACTGCATAGCAAGACAGGTCGCTTAAATATGCAGGATGGGCGGCGGCAGGCAGCATTGTAGCGTGCTTGTAGCACAGAGTAAGAGGTGAACTAACTCGGCACTGAGGGAAACGCAAAGGGTGCAATGGTGTGCCGGGGGCTGGAGGGCAGCCGGGGCGCGAGGGAGGGGCGCTATGAGGAAGTTATGGAGTGCGCACGCGCAGTTCGTAATGATTGACTGGTTCGCTGGCAGCCAACAGACAGACGTTCGTCCACCCTCAACCTTGCATTCTGGCAGCCCCCCTCGCGTCCCTCACCGCTCCATCTCGCGCGCTCACAATCTTTTCCTCTCTCACTTTCTCTCTTTCAATCGGGAGGCCAAAGCTCTCCCTCGTCCCTCGAAAATCGCGCGATACAATATAATATACACCTATGTTAAGCTTGTCTTTCCTTTCTTTGGCGAACTGTGCACTGCCACTGGCCATCGCGCTCCTACCGGCATTATCATTTTTCCTCCTACCGGATAACCCTTTGCGCGCCTTTATTCATACCCAACTTCTTTCATGCCGCATTTTCGTTTCATTTGTTCGTTCGCTCGCACGAAAAATGTATGAAAGTTCGTTTTATCCGTTTTGCCTTGCCTTGTTTACAAAGCTTTGTTTCAAATTCAATTATGTTGAAATAATTTTTGGTTTTTCGATATTGACGGCCTCTATTGTTATTCGTGCCTTGTATAATAGCGGGATCCTTTTTTTCATACGCTGTTTCGTATTTCAAACGAATTAATAAATGCCGCAGTCTTAGAGACCGCGGTATTTTTATATTTAAAAAGGTCTAATAGTCGGAATAAAGGTGGCTTCTCGTGATGTTATAAATATAATGTTATTATAGTCATCTTCGATTCTTGGATTTGAAAGAATCCAGAAAAAAGCACTTCCGGTATTGATTCAGTTTACATTGTTGTTCGACATTTTGCAGTAATTAGTTATCTAAATATGTATTAAACGACATAAAATTATAAACATAACAAATTTATAATAAATTCTTATGGCACGTGACGTGCAAATGAAGTAATGCGATAGTTCGATTATAAGAAGTACACGTATGAATTTTTATATGATAAAGATCTTTCCTTGGGGATGAAAAATGTTACACAGCAAGGTGTACAAAGCATGTGAGCGACCACCACGAATGACCACGGAAGTTTTGTTCAACGCCGCTGGGCTACCCGTAAATTGGAGTGCCGCATGCATGTTTTGCGCGTCGCATAAAGAGTAAAACCATCGTGAATTACGATAATATCATATTACGGCAATCGCGGCCCGCGTGCTGTTCGACAACTTCCGCGGTTTCTTGTCCCTTAAAAATTAATACAATATTTTTATCTCTCGCAACATGCTTCCCTCGTTAATATTTTACACGATATGTTTTTATCGATCCGTAATATTTTCACATTAAGCCGTGATACCTGCGATGATTTAAATACATTTTAATTGGTTGATTTAATTAATATTTATTATAACCTTATTTCACAAATTGTACAGTATATTTTCAAACAATATGTTACAGTATAATAAAACCACGGGTATATAACTGCAGATGGTGTATGTGTGCCCATAACAAATCATTAATCGATCATGAAATTTCTAGTTATATTAAAAATTCTTTTGCTTTATTTACATTATAATTTATTACAGTATATTTTATACAAGAACAATTTTAAAATGTCAGAGCATTGACTGACGAATTTAATTAAATGCAAATGTAATGCAAAACATAATATTCAGTTAAATTCATTCATTATAGAATATATATATTCTAGTACCATACACTCAGAAAAAAATATACTTACTTTATGAAAACTGTACAAAAAAAATTTTTGTACAAATTGGTACCAATTGGCTAGATATCGACTGAAAAAAAATCGTCCAGCTAATATAAACGAATCATTCTGATTCGATTCCATAGTTTCCAAAATAAATTGCTCTACCTTCGTCCAGGCTTCATTCAGCCAAATATCCAATCGAAATCCAACTGCCATCTAGCTGTATTTTTCCAAGTGGGTAGTTTTTGTTTGTGGGAGAAAAATGTCCATCGTTTATTGCTCTTGACATATATCGCTAGTATAATTAGAAATAATATACTTATACAAATAAATATACATATAAGCATTAAAAATAACGATACTCGTTGTAAAGTCTAGCCGCGGAGACGTGTATAACTGACTAATAATAGGTTTACTAAAAAGGAACGCGAATAATAATTTTTTTTCGCGAAGAATCGTGATCAATCCTTGCACAGCGGAGAAGCGTGAAAATGTCGCAATTACTAATTGGCGATCTGGCGATCTTCGACATGCAAGCTTGAGGCGTGGGATCCAAGATTCTTCACGCGTTAGCTGAAATGGAGAATGGATGTCGGAGGCAGACAACATCGGAACTTGCACGGTTCGGATCGCGTAGGACAAGTGCGCTGGGACACCCGAGCTCTCGAGGACCAAGCGGTTCATACGGGAATAAACGATCTCACGCAAGTTGTGTCGTGTGAAAAGGACCGCGGTGTACATAAATCCGTGCTTTCGTTGCGGAATTTCAGTTCGAACGAATTTGTATTCGCACGGTTACACGATCTCACGGCTTACCGTAAATGGCTTTACAGCGCTGCTCACCGCCTTGTCTACGTCTTCCCGATTCTGCGCCACGCTTCGACCATTAATCGAACACATCACACAATGTTTAATTATATTTTACTTTCATTATCCGTGAACTTAAACTCTCAGCATTATCAGCTAAAACAATTGAAAAAGAAACATTTCATCGGCAATAATTAATTCGTCAAATTTTCAGTCCGATTAATCATGGATTATGCGTTTCTTACGAACTTGCCAATATTTATTAATGCTACATTACATTAACCAAATGTTTTTGGTAAAATAAAAATACAATTTATGTCGTAAGTTCATATTCGGCTTCAATTTAACTATGCCTCGAATACATGTTTAATTATTTAAAAAAGTTGTACATGTGTAACTGATAAGAAAATATCGGTTACACACTTAAATTTGGATTAGTAAATATTTACAAAAAAAAGTGTCAAGGTTAGCTTCTAACAGTTCAGATTCAAATATTATTATACTTAATTTCACTAAGCATTGTTGTTAACGCCGACTGCCGTAGTGATAAAGCCGAAAAATGACATACTTATACGATACTTATAACAAAATTTAATTTTTAATTATAAAATTTCATTTAAATAGAAATTTTGGTTTGTTTTTATGTTTAACTTATTTTTCGAGGCAAGATTTTAAAGAAATTACAATCTTTATTAATTAAACATGGATTTCTTGTTCTAAACGTGACGGTCAACAAATTATAATTCAAATAATAAAGGTTTCACTTTTCTTATCTTTTTTGGAAGCTTTTGTAAGTAAATGTTAATGTGGGAATTCAAAGTGATAAAAAAATTCTTTTCATGCCACATTTAGTGTTCTGAAATAAGTAATAAATACCGTTAGATGTGCAACATTCTAAGACATTTTTCATAATAACTTCCCGAAAATCTTCATCAGAATTAGGAAAATCTAAAACTGTGCAAATTTACCATAAAAAAATGACAATAGAGAGGTACATTAAACTGTAGGGATCCAGTGTCATGAATCCTTTGGAGTTTGCGTACCAAATATCTGTGCTCGTACAAGGCGGCAGTATAAATTGAAACAGATGCGAGTTTGCAAGAGTTTTTCGCTTCTTTCCCACAGGAATAGGGTAGAGTGCTATCTAAACGAGAAGATGGGGTTAGCAATATCACAACATTGCCACAAGAAAGCAAGAATACACTTTCACGTGTCTAGTAACATGCTGATCGGAGAAAAGCTGACGCGAAAATTGTTGCAATATGTTACATGTTCGACAAAAGTTTACCGAATAAAAGTTTACTTTCTTGATAAACATTTTCCATAAATGTTTATAACATAAAATTGATCCAAACTTTTAATGCATTAAGAAATCCTTAATTTTTTAACAAAAATATAACCATAAATTCTAAATACATTAAAAATATGTGATATATAAATTTTTTATATTTTTTAATAAAGCATTTTATTGTATAACGCAAAAATCTATATCTAGCTAAGTTTATTTACAGACATAAATGTTTTAATAAGTATAAAAATGTCAAGGCTAAGCAGTGCCACAATTGTAAATCATATCTTTATGTAATGCAATATAATAGTAAATATTACAACATTTATTTTTTTAATATAAATGTTTATTGTTTTATTCATTCATTGTGTATTTATTTATTATATTATTATAAATAAAATAAGAACATAATTGTATGCATTTTGATATTATATATTTTTCAGAATTAATTCTATTGTAGTAATATCGTTAATATATTTAATAATCTGGATTTGTATGTGCGTCGATACAAACCAGAATTTACAATATATATTAATAAACTATATCATTTGTTATAAAACAATAATTTTTTATTAATTATTCTAATTAGCTTTATTTAATACAATATTTTATTCTAAATAAGATTAATAGCTGCATCGCATATATCTACCCAACTGTATCAACACAACGCTTATCTGAAATAGATAACTTATTTGATACAGTAAAGCTTTCCGTGCAGCATATCTAGTCAATAAACTGCCATTTAATTTAGTTCATATTAAAGCAATATATCTAATTCGACGTTATTTCACTAAATGACGAAAGTTAATAAAGAAAGCCACGTTAGTAAACTAAACCAAGATTATATAAATACATATTATAATCAATTTAATTAACTAATTTTATAATAAAAATATGTAATTAAATTAATTTTACATAAGAAAAAAATTTTTAAATATTAAAAAAGTAACATGTCAATTGAAGTACTTAACAACCTTTTCCATTTAATCATTAATCCTTTTCTCCATTAATCTTATTTCAACCATAATTAAATGCAAACAGATTCAATTAAGTTTAGTTAGCTTTGATTAGATTGATTGAAACTTAGTTAGACCTGTCATATCCGAATTTTAATTACGTCCTCAATCGACTTCTGTATTTAAATGTGGTATTATTTTACTTATATATTGAAGAATTTAATTTTTTAAAATCTATTATGGCCCCAATTAGCAATAATGATATATTGTTAAGACATATTGTACTTTATTAGCAAAAGCTATGTGATATGAAAATAAATATTTAATAGCACTATACCCTTGGCTATTTAGAGAATTATTAATTTTTTGTTCTAAGATTGTTCTTTTACAAATTTATAATTTAAACATTTATTTGACATAAATAATAAATATTAAACTGCAACAAAAAGAATTATACTACAAACTTTATACCTGCAATACAATAATCCTTTTAACTTCCTGGATGATCTATGTCTGCAAATCTTGCAAACAGCTTCTGTGATACCAGCATTACTAAGTGACCGCACAATCAATGGAATTCCAATCAATATTACCAAGGCACCCGATCAAGTATCTGTAAGGTACAAAGCCTGGCACGTACTGAAGGCGTTGTTTCACATTATAAAACTTACGAAATTCTCATAAAAATATTCACAAATAAATCTTTGGCAAAATATTAAATATTATTTCTATTGAATTAATCAATTGAAGGAGAACTTTATTGTATAGCCGTATACGAGTTTGCACATTAATAGAGTAAAAGGCACATCCATTCGCGTGCATGTTTGGCTATAGATTTAATATTCAGATTAACATCTCACTAATGTTTCGCCCAGTTCGCTTATACCTCTTCAAAGCTATTGTTAATTATAAATTAAGTTATTGATTTCATTCATATCTATTGAAGTTATCTTTATTTATTTACTTAATTGTAACGAAATCTTTGCTCCAATGGTTATTGACTGATAAATACATGATATGATTGAAATAAGGTAAGTAATTTATAACTAACATTAGCTTTGAAGAGATCTAAATGGATTAGTCAATGAGGTGTAAGTAATCTGAAACAATTTTTTTAGCAATTTTCAATCATAAATACTTGCATTTTTCAAAAAGTTAATAATTTTACTCACCTATGCATGCTTATGAAAAATCGCTATTTTTTAAGTACAGTCAATAAAGTACTTTACTAGTATATATACTTTTTTTCACACACACAGCTGATTCGATAAAATCACGTAATAATAAATGCTACAATGTTAGCAAATAAATTCAATATTTAAGAAAGTGCAGAAAGTGTTTATTTATTTTGACCAATTAATGAATGAAAGTATATCTAAACTACAGATTAAGAAAGTGCTGGAACAAAATACTTTAGAAAGACAGTTTGACACACGGAATTTCTCGAGCAATTTAAACTTTTATATTCTTTAATTATAATGGATGAAATCAAAACTTTTTAAATCAATGAAATGAGTCTTTATTCTGAAGATTTTTGTTTATTATCACAATCAAAATAAATATTTAATAAAAGTAAATATGTATTATATAAGGCGGAAACTGTGATTGAAACATTGTGATTGAAACATGTAACATTACATGTACAAGTACAAGGAATTTATTAATTTGCAAAACTAAATAACGATCAAATTTCACAACGACTTGATTAAACAATTGTAAAATTGCATACATCATTTGTAAAAGTACATCATTTATGTTCAAAAATATCTTTACATTACTACCTGTATGATTTTCAATCAGTTAGGTGATAAACTTTTATAATATTAATGTTTTTTATGTAATGTGCAATTATTATATAACTATCCTCTTTAATATAATAATTAATATTTTCACTAAATTCAGTAACGTTTGACATAATTGCAAATTATGATGTCTGACCTACATTTAGTTGTATGCTTTATACGATGTTTATCAAAAAAGCATTAAATCTTTTAGTATTCAGTGAACACTTAAGCGCGTATTTTACCAAATCGAATTGCTCACACATTTATTTCTTAATTATCTACTTTAACTGACTTTCAACAAAATGAAACGTAATCAGTGAGTTTACTAATTTTCTAAAGAAAGTTATTATTTTGGAAACTAAATTAAAAGTGAACATAATAAAATCAAATAAAAGCAAATAAATTAATCGATTTACATCTTTATCGCTTATCTGATTTTAATATAATTAATAATAATTGAAACATTTAGTCCATTTTAATTACGCGATATAAATTTAAATCATTACATTTGTAATATGTATTAAAAACGTTTATTTAATCGTTTCAAGCATTTAAAATTAGTAATTTAGTTAATCAATTAAAAAGATAAGTTGTACAATATATAAAATATTACTTTTTTTAAAGAATCAGGAATAATTTAATGAATTGTTAAATTCCTTAAACTAATTTGATTAATTTGTATATTAATTAATTATTTCAATAAGTAACCAATTATAAATGTTAATCAATTATTACTTAAGTGAATCATTTTGATAATTACTAATTACTTTCATATTTAATCGATAAAAAATAAGTAGTTGTTATACTAAACGTTTTTATGGCCTGTTTAACGTGAAAAGAAGTATACATTTGTTTCCCACTTTTAACTGTAATGTTTTCATATAATTATTGTGATTGGATAATATAAATGTAATTTTAATGGAAAGATCAATATTATATTAGTATACTAGTTATCTTTAACATTGAATTATTTTATTGATAACGTACCTTTAAATATTGCATCGAAAATTATTTTCACCAGACTCAAGTAAAAGACACCATCATGCATCTATATCTCATTCTTGTATATATCGCATTAGGTCAGTATTTACAAGTAACATTAAAATTTATATTTCTTTGCTTGCTGCTTTCTAAACAGTAAAATTTGGTAAAATTACAACAATTTAGATTATTGAATCTATTAAATTTATATTTCTTATATAATCAAAGATAAACTCAGTAAAACTTTACATAAGACTTTTGTAAATCTCGCTATTATATTTGTCTACAGAGTCAAAGTAACTCTACACAAGGTGTTTATAAATCAAATAATTAATATGTAGAAATTTGTAACATTCTTCTAAAAAGGTATAGTTGGTACGTCTTCCATGTAAAGTTTTTATGCTATGAAGAGTTCTTTACAAATATTAAACTATTCAACAGTGTTAGATTGAATTATTGGTATCTTTTTTCCGTGAATTAATTATTATCACGTAACTAATTAACAACAATGTTGTATTCCTTAAAAAGTATAAATTTATGTTTCAATTTGTTTATGTATTTGTTTGCAGCACACGGTGCTCCTTCAGAAGTAGATCAGACTTCTGCAAATGAGTCGAACAAAATTCCTAGAGAATCGTCAGAAGGTCGTATCGTAGGAGGTGAACTATATTCTATTGAATATGCTCCTTATCAAATATCATTGACTCATAGTAACAGACATTTATGTGGAGGTTCTATCGTCGACACAGAACATGTTGTAACAGCTGCGCATTGCGTAGCATTTTTTTCTCTTTCAAATCTAGCCGTAAATGCAGGCACTGAAGATATAAGAATTTACGGTTCTGTTCATAAAGTTATGTCTGCCATAATACACCACAAATATGAGCTTAGCAGTAGAGGAGTTCCAAAGCACGACATTGCTGTTATAAAAGTATCACCTCCATTTACATTTAACAACAAAATTAAACCAGTTTCTTTAGCCACTACGAAGCCTATCGTAGGTCAACACGTAACCATAACAGGTTATGGTACCATTTCGGAAAAAGGACCAATAAGTTACAGACTCAGAGCAATCACTGTTCCAGTATATAATAAGAAATTATGCAACAAGGCGTATATCAAAGCAGGAAGTGATCCAATAGGAAATGAATATTTTTGTGCTGGATTAGCGCAAGGGTATAAAGATTCCTGTCAAGGTGATTCTGGTGGTCCTGTTGTTACAGATGGAAAATTAATAGGTGTTGTTTCTTACGGTCATGGATGTGCTAGACCAAGCACGCCTGGAGTTTATACTGATATTTCATATTACCAGGACTGGCTGCGAGATGCGTTAAGGAATAGAAAATAATGCAAGACTGAATCAGTTTTAATCGGAATGAAATTACACTGTACGACATCTCAGTGCGCCAATCCGTTGTTTTATAGAATCTCAATACAAATATTTATATAAAATATGTGTTCACCTATTTTATTTACCATCACCATAACTGTATGTAATTATTTTTCCTTCACACTAAAACAGCTTCTCTATTCAATCAATTAAGAAAGACCTTCTCTATAACATTAAATTTGTCTTCAATTGTTAAATGAATATTGCTAATTCTATCGTAAATTATATTAATCTAAAGCTAATAAAATGGCAAAAAACGTGAAATAGTTTCTAAAACGAGCTAATCTAGTGTGTAAAATCTATTTAAGAAAAAATTAATCTACTTATGTAATGGATAAAATAATATTTAGTGATTATGATCAAAAATATAAAATATATATATCAGATGCATAAATCAGTACTTAAAGATACAAGTTGAATAATAGAAAAAATGAATTTCCAAGATTTTATAAGCAATCATTAATTGCCAAACACAATTATCATTAGGAGATTCAACATTCCAATATTATCGTACGCGTAAAAACCCAGTAGATGATTGATTAAACAAATCAATCAGAATCGATCAAATTATCCGCCAAAATAAACACAAGTGATGTCATAATTTAAAACATTACAAAATTCATTTTCTTTAAAATTTTCACTTAAGGTAGAAAATACTACCCTATAATACTACCCTACACGGAGAAAAATAAATTGAAAAAAATACAAAAATGTTAAGACAGATTACTAGCTTTTATTAGTTAACGGGGTATATACTTAAAGTCATATAATATTCCCCAAACATCAATTTCAAATTTTACATACTTTAATATAAATGAAAATTAACGAATATGTACAATATTTCAACATTATTTGTGTTGTAATATTGGAATAATTTTGTTTGTCTTTTTCTTTTATTTTTTTTAATTTTTATCTCAGACAAATTAGGTTTTTATTAGAGTTTCGAACATTTGACCTTCGCGTGTTAGAAAGTTGATTTTTTTACCCCGAGATTATAAACAACTTTAATTGTACTGAATGTAAACAATATTCTCATTGTTGACTTTCGGATATTTTGAGTCGTCTCGTTATACATAAAAATCTACAAACTTTCACGAAAGCAAAAACACAGTTTTTCCATATATTTTCACTCATCACGAATTGTTAAGGACTTAAAAATTCAAAATACCACAACAATGAAAGAGATTATATCAATAATCACCCCAGCAGATAACTTCATAATAAAGATCATTCATGAGTGAAATACTGCGAGACATATCGAAGCAAATGAGATCATACATCCACTATCTTAATTAACTTAATAGATTTGATAAATTTTACCTTAAATACACGGTGTGTTTCAGTGATCTCTTCACATCTCGCTTCAATTATGTACTTCTATTTAGTACTCCTCATAACGTGCGGAGTTGCTACTGGTAAGTCAAATATAATATATATTTTTTAAATTATTGTTGAAGTCTTGTCAGTAGTAATTTAAAATTTATGTTAATAAAAATTATACAAATAAAACATATTTCTTCAGTTCATCTGATATTTTATCTTCGTATACAGTAGACGATCATTTTCAACAAATATCATTTCTTCTATCACTCTTTTAAAGTGAAAATTATTTTATTGTATTTTACTATTTTTATAGCAACTTCTAAAAATGAAGGTCGCATAGTTGGAGGAGATAAAGTTAGTATTGAGAATTATCCTTATCAAGTAGCTCTATACACGGGAGGTTCTCAGTTATGCGGGGGATCGATTCTCAGTAAAAACTTCATCCTTACTGCAGCACACTGTGTTGAGCGTCGCTTTCCTCATATGATAACTGTAGTTGCCGCATTAAATGACACTTCTAAATCTTACATCCCTGAAGTAATAAGAAGAAGCGTTGTGAAAATAATTCAACACCCTCTATTTGGCTCAATAGGATACGATACTCCAAAAAATGACATCGCCATTTTAAAAGTATATCCATCTCTCCCATTCAGCTCCAGTATTCAACCTATTGCGCCATCAACAACTCGTCCTAAAGTTGGGGAATACGTAACTATCACAGGATATGGGGACATCAGAGAAAACGGGCCATCTACTCACTACTTATCGGCAGTCTCTGTTCCAGTTGCAACCATGAAAATATGCGTGAATGCATACCCCGAACTTTTATTAACAGGATTCGAATCTGAAATTTTTTGTGCTGGATTTAGAAAAGGAGGGAAGGACAGCTGCCAAGGTGACTCTGGTGGTCCAGTTGTAGCCAACGGCAAATTAGTGGGAATAGTGTCTTTCGGTGAAGGATGTGCTAAACCAAAAACTCCTGGAGTGTACACAAATGTCGCCAACTATTATTCCTGGATTACCGAGCATGTCGAAGAATTACAAACCACGTAATGTGTAAAATAATTAATTATATTTTATGTATGATATAATAAGTAAAAGTAGTAAATATAATGTGAGTTCTGACATATGCAGCGAAATTACTTTAATTTTTGTATATATGTATTTATTTCGTATATCTTTTTTGCATTGTTTCAAAAATAAAGTAGATGTAAATCATTTAAGAAAGACCTTATTTTCTTACATAGAAACTTCCAATTATTTTGAAAGAAAATATATACCTTGAGAAAAGAATATAGTTTATATTACCGAACCTTTCGATAATCTATCAACATCGGGTCTAAAATAAAAAACCAAGTAATCTATAATTATATAAATTTTCCTGGATAAAATTTTGCAAATTTTTCTCAGCATTTGTTTTAATATTATTTTTAAAATTAATTTTCTCCATGGTAATCTAAAAACATAAAAACAATTTTTTTCAATAAGGAATGGCATTGTTCACAAATTACTTTTATCTCATTATTACTTGTAGTCGATTGAATTTAATACTAAATATTTTACGGTTATAACAGTATAATTTTATCTGTCTGTGAATTTAATTCAAAATAGGTGTAAACACGCGAAGTAAACAATCTCATTGGAAAAAAAACTATTTTTTATCGTAATTATAAAACGCATAAACTGTTTATAATTTTAGCTCAACTCACAACATTTCTACTTTAATATAATATAATAGACCACAAACAATCAAAAACACAATACATTGTTTCTCCCGTGAAATTTCTAATAACCATCTTGAATTATTGTGTAAATAAAAATGTAGCAATAATCGATAATATAATATATTCCATGTTCACCAAAAAAAAAAAAAAAAACAAAACCCTACTAAGAGAAAAATTTCATCCAAGAAGATACTTATATAAGAAGTGACGTCAAATGATAAGATTTGTATGTTTTAGATGAACAATTAATTCTTAATCATAGCTAATGTATTTTATCAGTTCGACATTTATATCGACTACTATATTAATTTAAATGTTTCATTAAGTTACATTAATAACATCCCTTTTATCATATTAATATTATCAAAATTTTGATTACGCAAGTGTAAAATTTCCAGTAAATTAAATTTTAATGTTGTAATTATATATAATTTTTTATATAAAATTTAATCACTCACAAAATTTACACATATCTGCCTCGTACTAGATCACACAAGTTGACGAAAGTAAACATCGACAAATTGACTTTGAATCAGACTCACAACTATTCCCAACATTTTCAAACCGAAAAAAATTACCTCCGCTATACATCTTTTCATTTTTAATCAAGGTGTATACAAATTTATTTGAATAACAAAAACATTAAAATTTCTTTGATTCATGTTTACATCAATTCTCAATTGTAACATGTAATGTGACATTGACATTCATGAAAACATTATATCATTCGAAAGTCATTGAATACAAAACCAACAAAACTATAACTTTAATATAATGTGACCTTGACCTCCTTGAAAATTTTTTAGTGGGCCTGTCAATAAACGTGTTCGAACTTGATCAAACATTTTTTAAAGTATTTGAACATATCAAAGTGTTTATTTCATATACAGAAGAAATATAATTTCTGAACTATTTGAACATTTGACAAGCCTATTTTCTATATTGTATACAATACAACACTAACCTTGAAATTATTCATTGCAGTCAAAACGACTATCATAATGACAATCGCATATCCGATGGAGTAACTGCAAATATCTACAACTACCCGTATCAAGTGGCCATATACTTTGACAGTGTCTACATTTGCGCAGGATCTATCCTTAACAGTAATTTCATCCTCACGGCAGGGCAACGTATTAACAACATTATTCCATCACGTTTGACTGTGTGTGCTGGAGTCAACAACATGTTTAATATCTATCAATACACTGTATGCAGTAGAGTTTACAAAACAATTCTACATCCAAAATATCAAGTTACACAGTACGGGGCTATCAGAAATGATATTGCCCTCCTCAAATTATTAACCCCACTCCAATTAGGCCTCGGTGTACTGCCTATTAATATAGGTGACTTTGAACCTACATTTGGAGTAGGCGTAACTGTTAGTGGTTATGGTGCTACTTTTGAAAATGGACCTTACAGTGGTCAGTTGTTAAGTACTCGTATTCCAGTAGTGAGCAAACAGCAGTGCTATCTCGACTACAAGAAAATCGGCAACCCTGATATCAATAATGAAGTTTTCTGCGCTGGTTCCTATCAAGAAAGAAGAGATGCTTGTAATGGAGACGTAGGTAGTCCAGCTGTATTATATGGCAAATTGGTGGGGATTGTGTCGTATGGATATAGTTGTGGTAAACTTAAGATTCCTGGCGTTTACACTAACATAGCGTATTATCGTCATTGGATTTATATGTCACTAGCGTTATAATATTAATAAAACTAGTGTATAACTTGAGTGAACTACACTGAGAGAAATATATGGGTATATTTTACTAAGTGTTTTCGTAAAGTTGTGATATATTATCTTTCTTTTAAATAAACACTAATATTATTTCATATATTACGAATTCATATATTACGAATTACCAAGATCTTGGTAATTAATAATAAAAAATTCGTAATATATGAAATAATATTAGTATTTATTTAAAAGAAAGATAATATATCA
>JABFPN010000161.1:0-64791 GCA_022817305.1 Leptoteleia sp. ZL-2020 | reverse complement strand
TAACGTTCTCTCCGGAACACTTTATGTACATGTGTTCTGTGGAGAACGCATTAATTTTTTTCAGAACGTTTTATTGCCGTTCCCGTTCTTTTCGGAACACTTGAAGAACGTCTGTTTTTACAGTGTATTACCGCGCCATTTGAAATCATAATTAATGTTATAATAACGCAGAGTTCCTTATCCGCAATGTTCATCGTCGAATAAATTATTCATAAGCACGGGATCCCCGCGTCATTTTTCACGAAGTCCCAGGTTTGAGTCGAAATGAACCTCGAATTGAAACGTTCTACAAATCGTCGACCGCTATTATTTATTTATCAATTCTCGTTCGCGCTCTACAATTATTGTATCAAACCTCACGGCCCGCGGTCAGTAATTTCATAATTGACGGCTTATAATTATTAAGTAAAATCGTTTTATTGTTTCCGACTTCTTGCCTTCCACTAACAATCATCGAAGCATTGTTAAGTAATAAACAAATTACAGTTTTCAACGGCTAATCATATTGAAATGGAAGAGAAGTAAACTTTTTGTAAATACATCTTTAAATAAAGAAACTGTTTTCTTTTTATGTTGAATACAGTCGGTCGTTTTTTAAATTTTAATAAAGATAAGAACAAAAATCGAATAGGATACATTTTCAAACGATTGATGAATATAACTAGCAATTTAATATGATATAGTATTTAGAAAATAAATTTTAGGCAAAAATATGACTGAAGATTAGAACTCGTCATGCATAAATGTTGAATAATTCGTCTGTTCACAATGTGTATAGAAAAGAAAAAAGGAGCGAAACGTTTTTCGAGGTTGATGGCAGAGAGTTGAATGCACCCTAAAAGCCGCTTTTCGAGCGGGACTGTGTCAAAGGTCATAATCGATTACTGTTAAGGCACCGCGAGTAATGAGTTTGTTAATGAATTCGCGAAAATAACGTGAAATGAGAAAGTTCAAACGGGAGATGCATAAAATATCATTTCGCACGTAGACCGCAGATGTGTGACATTTAACTTGATAGTTTGTCTTTTCCCCGAGTGATTAACTTTGAGGGATCACGGTGACCCGCGCGACCCGCACGTACGCCGAGACGCGTTGGAACAGTTGCACCACTCGGCTACCAAGATCGAATGATGGGCGCGCGTCTCGACCGAAAGGATACGGCCGCGCGCTTTTTAATCAAAGTAAATCACAATTAATTTGCTTTATTTTTCGCCGCGCGCGAAAATTAATTGCGCGCGCACGAAAGCGGGCGACCGTAGTCGGTGGCAAAAAGTCAACCTGAAATCCATTTGACAGTGCTGGCGGCTCCTCGCGGCCAGAATCGAGGAGACAGCCACGCCTGGTGTGCGAGGACGCGGAACGACTTACAGGTTCAGCGCAGAACCATCTTGATTCTATCCATGAAAGTCATTTCTCGCGGAACCACCCACTACGATAGTAGCCGAAACGACCGCGCCACAGTTCCTGGTAGATAAATCAATGTCGCGCATAGGGTCGTGTGCAGTTTTTAGTTTCGCTTTGTTAATTAACCTTTTTTCTTTTAACTGATCTTAACGCAAAACTGGTTGGACGCAAATTGAAAAGAGAATTTGACTCGAGAAAACGTATCAAATCTGCGGACCAGGAATGAAAAAATACAATATTTTTTAATTGATTTTATTTTTTACTTATTTTATAGTTAATTAAATGGGATAATGTAAATATGTGCACCTTTCTTAAAGAACTTTAGTAAATTGCAACATCACTGTTTAAATGAGGTCACTGCTTTTCATATGAATAAAAAGTTACTATACAAAAAGAAGAATCAGAATTTGCAAATTGAAGATAAGGACTCACAGTTACTGCTTACATGAAATAAAAAAGTGAAATACTTATAATATATCAAACATTTAAACTTATGAAAAGTGAAGCCCTAAAGCCATAAAATGATTCCCCGTTCCCGAATTAATAAGAAAAGAAGCAAAAGGGTAAAAAAAAATGAGGGAAAAAAAATTAGACACCGGCAATGCTCGGTACTATCCACGCCGAAGGTTGGCATTCCTGCACGTCACCGTGTCCGCCCAGTGGCTTAGCCCGAATCGCGGGGGATCCCTTATGTAATTAACCATTAAATTATAAGTTTGGCTTTCGAATCGGCAGCCGACGGCAGTTCGGTGCACAGCGAGTCTCGAACTAGAAGTAATTACCGAGCGATGGCAGGCGGAGAAAAAAAAAGGCAACGACACTCGGGGAATAAATTCAAAAAGGAATACGCTCGCATACACGACCCTGCACACAGCTACCTTACTTCGCTCACGAAATTGGCCCGGCCATAATGATCGGCCCGCACCGGATTTTTTAATCGACATCAATCGCGCCAGGTACCCGATGGGCTTCCTGCTGGTGCTGCTCTTTTCAAAAATTGGTCGACTTTTCTGGTGCCACTACATTGTTCCGAACCCGCAAATTACACGATTTTATCCAGACCATTGATAACACATTTTTAATTTTTTACACAAAGTAAGGAAGAAATTTGAGTAAGTTTGCAAGCAAGAAGAGAGATTTATAACACCTAAATGTAAAGAAAAAAACATGCGTTAAATTATAAAATTTGTTATGATAATTTAACGTCAATTTCGTAACGGTGCTGAGCAGCGATATCGCCCCTTAAAGAATCTCCAAATATTCAAATCCTATTCGAACAAAAATACGAGGCGCGATGTTTCCTAGACGAAATAAACAATGAACGGACGTGGCAGCTCCCGCTGGTCCAGGCACGCGGTGATTTGTGCGTCGCCGAGTGATCAACTCGGCGGTACGTTCGTGGCATTCGAACGAGGAATTTGACCTTTGAGACGTCGATGAGCGAACTCGCAGAACAAACATTCGTACATTTCCAAGGTTGGAGCGAGCGGCACATATATCTTTCCTAGGCATGCGCCAGCGACAAATTCATGACCCGACACCTCCGTTTAATTGTTCCATCGTTTTGCCCTGACATTTTGTTGTCATCCACCGGGAGAACTTCATTTCCCGTCGACTTCTGAACGACGAAAGTTGGGGGACAATAATTGCGCAGCTTAGTCAAACAGCACGAGCGCCGCCGTATCGTCGTCCCGGTGACATTTTTCATCGGCGCGGGAATGAAAATTCATTTATATCGAAAGCTCTGGCAAAATTGTCCCGCTGCGCATTAAGATGAACGGGCCCGGTCGCGCGCAGAGGGAGGCCCGCGCAGATAACGGAGTGAATTGTTTCTGCAGTCCAACGCGAGCGCTCTTTTCAGCGATACCTTTCGCATATGCTCGACTGCAATTTCACTTCCACGCTGAGAGAAAAGTTGAGTAAATGTTACCGGGCTTGTCATCCGACTTTGGTAGCTTTGTTAGCACACCAGGCAATTTAATGAGTACCTGTCTCGATCATTATGGACGTATTGTTTGTATAATTTAATATTCTTCGGGTTGATTCATAAAATGAAACCGAGAATTTTTACCCCGTTACACTTTATTTCTTACCATTATTTCTTGCATAATTTTGAACGCTCTGTCGCGAAACTGGGAAACAAGTTGTTATTGATGGGTCTTAAATACGTTTTATAAATTTAATTTGAAAAGCAATGTGTATTAGATTAGACGTAATTTGGGATAAAAACTGATCGTTTCGAAAATTGTTATACAATTTCAATGTTAACAAACGTGACATCTAATTTGTTTGTATATATCGATATTTATTCAAGTTTGTCGTTTCATAAACATTATGTTCTGCAATCAGAATTAATAAACTGTGATATTAATGCTATCAATTAAGAGGTCCCAGAATGGTATGGATAAAAGTCAGGTGAAGATGATAAATGAATCCCTATTGGTTTCGGGGCGAATCGATAGGCGAAGTACGATAGCAAACGATTATGCAAGCGACGTTTCGTTTCGTCTGAATGGGCCGGGGCTTGTGTAAACATCGATGTCTGAATGGCTCGGTGTGCGCACGCACGTGAATTTCATTGTACCGACGATGCCATTCCGCAATTCGTACACCTGTCGCAAGCCATCCGTACGACGCGGCTCTTAATTAGTGCAGCGACTGTAAACGAGGGAGTGGCGGACTAATGAAGTTGCAACACTGATTGAATTTCACAATTAATTCGAAAAGATTTTATCGCCGTGAACGTTAACCTGGATGTTACAATGGTTACAATTAACGCGACCTGACAATTGTAATGACAATTGACGCAGCGACTGTAGCGAAATGTTCAAATCGAAGGTCTTTTGCACTAACCGTGTAGTGCTTGCACTTGTTATTCTGTAAACTTACAGTGAACAAAAAGAAGAGAGAAAAAAAAGAGAAAGAAAAAATTGTCAGCACACTGTAAAAAGATAGTTAAACGCACAAAAATAAACTTTTGTTAATAAACTCGCCGTTGCTGAGATTTAAATTTTGGAATTCACACAACCAAATGGAATATGATTGTTTACGATCACACTTTACGATCGAATTGAACTATCTCATGTTTTTAACAGTAGCTGCTGAATTTTTTAATTCAGTTATTTGATTATTTATTTTGTATGTTATCTTTAAAATAGATAACTCATTAGTTAAGTTTCGCGTGCAAAATAGTAATAGTTCAAATTAAAGTATTGAGGATGGAAATTAAAGTTGAAGGAAATCAATGTCAAGTATAAACATGACCTCGGTGAGTTGGTGAAATGCTTCTCTGAAGAGCAGCTTTAATGAGTAGACCTCGCTACCAAAATCACCTTAACGGCTCTTCACTTTCATTAGACTTTTCGTGATGTGTCTCATTTTTATGACAAGTCGTAAACACAGTTTTATTCATCACTACGCGTGATACTTGACACATTACGTAGTATATTATTTTCTGTTTAATGATACTTATAAATTATAGCACACTGTGCAAGTTGTATTAGTAAGAAGCGAAATTAACAAGCCCTAAGGAGATGTTTGCAGCATTATTTTTCTCCAGACAAAAAATATTCCAACTTTAACCTGAAATTCAAAAAGGTAAATAACGAGAAAATCATTGTATCTAACTGATGAATTAAAATCATAAATAATTTATTAATAGAAACAATCGTCAGCAAAAAATATCAACGTAAAAGAGAATGGAAAAAATGATTTTATAAATATTTTTTATTAAAAGTTCAATAATATACATTTCCTGGAAGATTGAAAGGTAAAAAAATTGAATTGACGTGATTTGAAGCGTAATAAATTCAATATTTCTTATAATAATTGTATTATATATATTTCTCGTAAAACGTCTATAGTACCTGCAATGCATAATTATATTTTTAAATGGAATTGCACTATCCCATGGTCTGCATCCATTTCACTTAAATTCCAGACCAATTCAATTACAATTTCTTTTAGAAAATGTTATTCATATATAAATCAACTATTATAAAGTGTAACTTTACATAAATAAAATATAAAGTATACATAAATCAAATTGTATTGATTAACAATCATGTTCACTTATATCTATAAATAGACACATAGAAAAAGGAAATCGCCATATATGGTAAAACTAGAAAATTACATCAGGAAGTGAACACATGATGATAGGGGATTTTATTCGATGAATTTTAATGGATTTTTGGAAAGGTTTAAAAATTTACGATATTTACATAAAAAATATCGTAGAAATGATTACTATATTTTACTGCAATCGAAGGATAAATTTTTTATTGTGATAACACGCCCTTGAAATTGTGGTTAAAACTCTCCAAATTACACGATTCTAATTAAAAGAACTTGAATCCTGGTGTTACGAAAGTTAACCAATGTTCCTTTTCGCAGTGCGTCTACCTATTAATAACTTAAATTCAAATATCATTCAATTACAGTTAAATGTAAATGCTTTTAAGGATACTTTTATAACAGGCGAATACACGAATCTGCGCTTCGATTCGTTGACAATGACCGTTACCGATGCGATCCGATCATCGGTCATTACTCGCTAGGTTGTAATAGTCGAATATACCCCGTGGGACGAAATTTATGCGCGCCTCGTGCCGGCACTCGCTCCTACGACCTCGAGGGTATCCGTTTACACGCGCGATATTGTGGTCGGATTGTAAATCCGATCCGAAACGTTCGCGGGACACGCTCTCGCATGGCTGCACGCGAGGGCGATCTGTCAGTTGTGAGGCACTCAAAATTATTCGCCAAAATGGCGTTCATATTTTTCGCCAGATATCACTCGCCGTGCCTTTTTTCCATCTTCCTGTTCTTCTTTTTCATTTCATTCGCTCGCGTTGGTTCAACGATCGTGTTCAATGCGAATTTGCGGTTACAATCACACAAAAGGAATAAAAAAAATTGTGCGTTTGTTTTGAAAAAAATTCAGTGCTAAATCACATATATGTATCTATATGTATGTATCTTACAAAAGATATAAAAATTGATAAACTCGAAGCTATAAATATAGGAAAATAAATTTGAAACGGCAATTGTTAAATAAAAAAAATATTTTAGCAAAAAACTTAACATGTTATTTATTTAATAAAATAAAATTTAAATTAAATAAAAATAATTTAAGAACATTTTATTCCCGTGACACTTAATTGTTTTGTTATCAATGAAGATATTGCTTTGCTTTTACTATAGCAACCAAATGAAGGAGGGGCTAAGTAATTAGCTATTATATGTCCGAATCATTAATTTCCGGTCAGTTTAGTAAAGTCTGAATTTAAAACTAGCGAGTCTGAAATTCAAACTACACTATGTACATCAGACTAAATCTACCAATTCTTCCATTATAACATAATCTAACTTTCGATGTATTTAATACTGCGTCTGACGTTAAAACACAAAGTAGTATTAATTTCAGACTTCCTCTTTCGCAGTGCATTAACAGACTGATGAAACTTTTCATCAATTTAAAATATATCCAATGGGACGAATAAATTTTCGTGGAGAAGAGAAACTAACGAATAAAAATAGTGAGCAAAAAATACAAATGAAAGGACACGCGGATAAAATACTCAAGATAATGAATTCTAATTAATGGAATATCGATGTTCGCGCGCACAATGTTACGTTGTTTGTCATTTTTTGGCTTTAAGAATTCGATCTTGCGCAAATTGTAACGCCGCGAGAAAAATGGCGGGGGACGCGATGCGATCAATCTTCGGTACGATTTATGGCTAATTATTGGCAGCGGAGACACATACAAACCATTTATCCGTGCTCTCGGAACTCGCTCATTGTGCAACGCCGACTGGGAGAAGCGATCTTGCGTTTTCAATGAAATCGCCACACTCCAGGTACGCGAGATTACGCTCGGGTTCAAGCTTGCACAATCGCCTGGGACGCTCCGTGGAACGCGAGGCTCGCCGACCATTCTTCCACCGCGAGAGCGCTCGATAGAAAAACCATTTTTACCCGACGCTCGTCGAACAATTAAATTTCATATAGGTCGAAGAAAAACGTCGCCATATTGTAACTTGTGAGAATGTGCTTTTAAATTCCCGAGTATCCAATTGATATTTTGCGCTTAAATACGGTCGCGCGGTTTTCTTTCAAATGTAAAATAAAATATAATTGTACAATACAAAGGTTTACATTGTATTAGATACATTATGAAAATGTACACGCAGGAAAATATTGGATAAAAATAAATATTTTTGTGCATGCAAAATAATATATAAATTAATCAAACATTCGTAACTTCAGTTTATTTGTAACATTAATTTGGAATTCAAATCGTTACTCACATTAACATTCTACATCTATCTTCTCATCATTTATCTTAATTTCAATTGTTAAGGAAAATTTGTCTTTACTTCATAAGCTATTAAAGATGGTAATAGCGCGTTTGAATACTTGCAATATTTAAGATTTATTAATAAATTATATACAGATGTGTTAACATTTAATCACATTATTATAGGACATTTTAATTTAGATTGGTTGTAATTAGTATAATTGTCATAATTTGAAAAATCATTGTGATGTTTGTAATTGAAGGAGAAGACCTACTGTATGTTTCTATTCATTAATGATAAAGATCTTGAAATCTGATCTTGTATAGATAATAACCATTTTAAATCATAATTACGATAAATATAAAGACTGTTTAAAACGTGCTTGATAATTAATATTGTCTAAAGTTTATTTTAATAATTTATTAATATTAAGTAACAAATGTTAATATATTTGTTGCTATAGAAGAAGCTATATATTTGAAAAAATTACTACAATAGAACCCATCATAACAAGTCCATCAATTGGTTTAAATTAACTTACTTATATAATCATATTAGTAATGAAAATAAAACTAGTTTCTTTGACAAGATTAGAAAAAATATACAGATATAAAAATATGAAGTTTATTTTCTCAGAATAGATATCTACAAAACTAAACAATTAATAAATTAAATGAACAATAACTAAGAGACAATAAGACTAGATATTAGAACAGTATTTTAGTCCAAATCTTTACTGCAAAAGATGTTTATTATAAAGAAATACAATTAATGAAACAATAAACTATTACATTGATGAAAAGGACCGTTCCAATTGCAGTACTAAACGGATGAAACGGAGAAGAGCCAACGTTGTTGAGGGCCAAAAGCGCCACGAATTGACGCGGGATCAGAAAGAGCCGCGCGCAATTTGTGTAATAAAATGAGGTACGGAATGCGAGCGTAACATATCATCTTGCGTAGAAATGCATGTTCGCAGTTGGAGATGTAATAAAGATTGTCCGGTCGCATAAAGGCACCGGGATACCAGGCGGTATCGACGTCTCATTGGTAATTTCTAATTTGGTACTAATGGTACCGGCGAGAGGCTTAAAACGGTTTCGTTGCACCGTCGCTGACATGATTGCATTTGCATTATACAACGGGCAGGCGATGTCCGCGGATTTATCCGGGCCTCGGGCTTTATTTATCTCGAGTTATGGCAAAACAGCGAACGACTCGACGCCGGCCAATAATGTACGATAATGGCAGGCCTCGATTGACTCTCGTTCGCTGTCGTCGCGGCTTTTTTGCCTTATCGCGACATGAGAAACACGGCCACCTTTGACCCGTCACTGATTTTCTGTTTCTGGCTGCGAATCTACGCCCATCCGTAAATCTCGCCGCGCTGCCTCTTTTTTTTTCCGACGCGTACATCATACGCTTGCGAAATAACGTACAAGAGACACTCCGCTATCCTTTCCGCTTCGCCCCGCGCCTCGAGTGCACTTTTTTCTTCTCTTGCCCCCCCCCCTCCCTCCATTTCTTTTTCTTTTTCAACAACGTCGCTTAATACTTGAGAAATAGTTATTTTGACCTTTGCCTTTTTGCGCCGTTGCGTCAGCTTTATTAAAACGTTAACGTAGGGAATTAAGTTATTGTCTAGACAAAGAAGAAAGTGCGCCGTAAAATATCGACGGATGTGTAAAATTACGGTTATTGGGGAAAAAATGTATTAGTGGATTTTCTCGTAAATTTGGCAAAGCAACTCTGAACTGTTGACTCTCGATGTAGATAATATTTTACAGTGAGATTTCTCGTGTTATATTAAATAGAATAGCGGATTTCTAAACTGAGAAAATTGTATTAAATGTAACTGTAACATCGAGAAAGACTGAAATGTCTTGCGAAATAATTAACAAATGTTTCGAATATTTTTTTGCTTAACCTTAGGTTGAAAATTGTTGGAAAATCGTCAAATATTATCTAAAATATGAAGACGTTACTTTTGCCTAATACAAATATATATTATAAAATAACAACAAAAGACTCTAAATAAAAAAATAGATTAGTAGATATTTATATGTAATTTGATACAATTGATTATGCAATATGATAATTGAATTATTATAATATCGTATTATAGTAATAATTGTTAACAAGATCAAATTAATAATCTGTAAAATAGTAATGAAAGGAATCAATTGAAATATATACAATGGTAAGGTACGATTGAAGATGATAGATTGAGCAGAGGTAAATATAAATTATGAATTGAAAATGATTGGCATTAAAATTATTTACTATCGTTGTGATTATCGAACAGTGAAGTACAAATAATCGTGCGATCGTAGGGAAAAATAAAAAGACGAATTAAAAATGTTCAAATGCAGATTAATCTATGTGGGTTATGAACCAAGAGTGATGCATTGAAGATAACGAAATAAAGATATCGAATCTAGATAAACGCAAACGGTTTTGAATTAATGCAATAAATAATACCATTGGCAAACGACGAATTGTATTGAAAAATCGACATCGAGGGATACGGGGAATTTGCATAATATATGTAAATGTTCGAATTATAACGTTCTAATAGTTTATAGGCATATAAACGTGACGTGCCATTTGTAGCGAAGTAAAATATTTAAAATGCAGAGATTAGAGAATAGTTGTAATCATTTTTATCGCCATTCTCCAATCACGGCAATAATTTATAATTATGATTGAAGTATCGTATGTGAGTAAATTTATTAAGTTTTAATTATTGAAATAAATTCAAAGGATGAGTGGCAATTTTGGTTGCAAACGCGAGAGGTAAAAAAAAAGCGAGCCGAAATATTTAGAACCTCGATCCTCGTGTGTCATCGAGGGTAGGCAAGAAACTTCTTCCCCATCTGAAAGAAACCGCGAGCGTTTCTCCACATTCCGCGGTTTAAGGTCTCCGAGCGCGAGCATAAAATATACCCAAGTCTACTCTCCTTGTTAAAGAACGCAGCGCGATTTACGACGAATTTAACCGACTTAGCAGCATTTTGTAATCTATAACAAGCCGTGTAGATTTCAACGATAATGATTTTCAATTATTTTTTCACGCATTTCAATGAGACTCGACACAAGAGAAAGTCAATTTTGCGTTGACGCAACGATGCTCAACTGAGTTGGCAGGAAAAAAAAGGCCATTTCCTCAATCGACATTGGCTTGTGTTTTTAGACAAAGCTTTTGTGAGATGAAAAACTGACGATAAACAATTTCAATTCCGATGAAACTCCGTTGGTCTGACACAAGCGAAAAAGCAAGAGCTATAATGTTGCATTTCAATGTGAAAAATCAGATTGGTCACACTTGTCAAGCGATATAATAAATGTTAGAAATTAGAATGGTATATAATTAAAAAAATTAATCCAATTAAATCGTTGAACGTGTGAACATACAGATAACGAAATAAAATGAAGTAAATAGTGGTTCAGATAATTTAAATAGTCAACAAAGATAATAATTAAAGAATCAAATCCATTTTATTATGTACGAATGTAATCAATTATTTTTATTAACCACGTTGAATCCACGTGGCATTAATGCGAGAAGAAGAGGTTCGAAATAGATAAAATATTTTTCCGTAATAAATGTCAAATGTATCTAAATAAGAAATGTGTATCGAACCTCATAAAGTATTGATTGTTTACACTTGAAAGTACGAGAAAACTGTGCCGGGTGTAAAAATGTATGATACCGTGGAACAAAAGTGGAAACGTTAAAATATTTCAACGAAGATGATAAAGGAAATAAAAACATATACTGAATGGAATAGAAACGTCCGATCTGATACAGTCAGCGACACCGAAAAGCTGTACATTCGTTTATTTATCAGCAACACGACGGTCGGAGTGTTTTAGCGTGACGTAACGTCGCTCCCACAAGTGTCTCTGCGAAAATCTAACAAGAAATGAAGCATATAAACTATCCTTTCCCATCCGCGGCCTGGGACATGCAAGAACCCCAGCTCGACGAGTGAGATATTAACTGTCCAATCGGTGTTGCAGCTCATGGTAAATCGACTGCCGCGTTTACAACAGCCGAACGTGACTCGCCGCGCGATCTATTTACATACGTAGTTGCGCAACGCGTGTAAAACAAACGTTGACCGAGTCGGGCATTTGACAGAAGGCACCAAATATTCCACTTCGACTTACTCCAACGGGAATATATACCGTTGCTACAGTTTACCCGGAGAAGCATTCTTCTCTTCCGCACAAAATACACTTTTCAAAGTGCTTTTTGCAATATCTCTCGTTTTCCGCGTTATATCCACGTGGGCTACACGATTAAATTATCAATTTCAGCGGTGATAAAAGATTTATATGCATTAAAAGTGATCCTTATTATTGGAGAACATTTTAACAATGAAATTCATTTGGTTTACATTTTCCGTTCAATCACATTTCATGATTTAATAAAATACGTATAGTGAGCTTAAAAGTTGAAAGGAAGAAAATCATTTCCATCAAACGGTGTTTGGATGACCTTTGAAACCACTTATAAATACAATTCAACCGGGATCCTTTTGGACAGTTTTAGGTATCATCGACCCAAAAAGAAAACTATAGAAATCTCTCTACCTTGAAATTGGCCGCAATAAAAATTGAATCGGCCAATAATTCAGTGTTCACCTACACGCCGGGTCATAGACCAACCAACGTGTCGGCCACACTTAACCATACCGAACTCGACTCTCAGACTCTGACATTTCCCTTAACATGGTACTCGCCACCCACGCTATTAAATGTCATTGCGCTGAAAAGGACGTGATCGATGCAATTTCTGCGCGAGGGCGTCTCGAAAAATCATTTCAAATATCCTCTTCAGTCAACTGTAACCATTAAACTCGAACGATTACGTGGAAATTAACAAATGGAAGTGATAGAACTGGAATATTCAAAGGCGTTAAGATGAAGCAATCAAAATAATGAATGCGAGAAAATCAAATATTGTTCTAATGTCCTCTTTAACAGGATTGCAATTATAATGTTTAAAGCAAATGTAATAATTTTAATTTTAAATCAACTTTAATTCGCAATACATACAAGAATATATGTATTATACCGCTTCTAATTTTTGTTTTAATTTGTAATTTCAGACGTAATTTACATATAAACCAACAATTTGAGACGTTCGCCAAGTTAGTCCGTGGCAAAGTTGATTTTAATAAAATGTCTTTTATGGTAATAACGCTTCCCTACCTGGAAATTCCATAACACGATTGCAGGAAATTCTTGGCTTGTTTTCGTTGCAATTTATATAATTGTTTAATTCTACAAATTAACCTCATGTGCAAGGTTGCATTCACTTTTTTCCACTAAAGATTTAAAAACATTAAAGATTTATAACATATCGTAACAGACGTTTGAAGTTATAATATCATTTTATACTAAATAAAATTAACATTCTTACATCTTGTTTATATTTTTCTCGCAAGTAATTTTTGATTTTCAATAACATATTTTCTATATGTTAGAAAATAGATATCCTTACAAAAAAAAACAAATATAATTATATACATGTACAAGCAGTATTATACAAAATAAAATAAAAACAGCAAGCGTATTAAAAATTGGTATAATATTTCACTAAAAAATAAGACATTGAAGAAAAAGAAAAAGTATTTGACGCAACATGTGCGCGACCAGTGACCTGCCATTAATTAACTTGAATCATTTACTCCGGGAGCCTATTTATTGTGTCGCGCGGGGCCATGTAAAATGGCACGAAATATGTAAAATGAAGTTTTCGGTACGAGAAGAATGGCGGTGCGCGTTTCTTCTGGTGGCGAACAGCGTGTTACACGTGGCAGTATCTTGTATCGGGTCCGTGCCCCCGCTGGTAGCACACGGTGTTCTCCTATGCGCTAGTTGGTAGTGCACCGTGCGCGGCCGGGGCAGAGGGGCCCCGAACGAAGAACTCCCCGATCTTCCTTTCCTCCCCGCTGAGCGTGCCTACAACGGTAGATGTACCCCCGATAAAAGTCCGACATCGAGGAGGTCCGACCTCGCCTGCGCCAAGTACATTAGGCAAAAATGCGCGGCGCATAGTTTCGTCTACAAATCACGCCGCGCGGCAATTTCGTTGATCCACGACCGAATTTCGCCTTTCCGAGTTGAGATGTCGATAATAGATTAAAATTATCGACCGATCTAACAAATCGGCAATGCTCAAGTTGAATTGCTAAACGGATCTTTGCCGTTGAAGTCGCGTGTTACATCAATCCGACGAAACAACTAGAATCAAGGTGCCTTAAATGATCAATGTTCAACGGCAACCGAGAAAACTTAAATTAAATTGAAAAAATCATTCGTTTTTACTACTTGAAATTATACAAATACCCCATAAATTGCATTATTGATTTAATTTAACTTCATTTGTTTTAACCTTTAATTTGAAATTTAATTTAACCTTTAATTTGAAAAAGGAGCGAAATATAAATGAATAAATGAAGTAAAAATTTCTTAAAAGCGCATTAATCTTTGATAATAACAATTCCCCCAATATGTATTTGAAAGCTGTCCAGCGGTCTTGCATTTTTGTCATTTGTATTATAACTCGACGTAAAATGATAAAATGAAGAAAAAATGATAATATATATGAAAGCATATTAGAAATGCAAAGCAGCCAGTTTAATTTAAATACGAGGTCCCTGAATTGCATTAGCACTATTATTGCTACGGTACTGCGTTGCACACAACGAACCAGATATCACGTTCGTTTATGGTGTTCGTATCTATGGTGCACGGCTATCGTTGCACTTGGATGCATACGAGGTCATTGCAAGGTTGCCTCGCCAGGAGGAAGACGCGAACTCGGCCTTATCCTTAACAGAACAAAGACGACGAACCACCTATGAAGTGGATCGTAAATATTAACGGCGCTCGTCTCCGCTCGACCAAACAGCGCCCCCTTTTATTTGTTTAAATAAATAAATCAAATAGATATCAAGACTGCATGACCGCGAGCCAAGTTAAGTCTAATGTTTTCCCAAAATTCCGAAGCTACGAAATGCTATTCATTTCTTAAAATTGTCAACAAAAATATAAAAAATGATTTATCACAAATAAATAAACGATAGAACGGGAGACAAGAAACCAAAATGATAAAATGAAAACTTGATAATGACAATATTGATTGATAACAACAGTTTTGCACTGTACATTGATATACTTACAAAGTTGATAACAAAAATTGATAACAAATATAGAAAGTTTCATGAATAATGAATAATATTCAAAGAAAAGCTCAAGAAAGTTGATTCGAGACAAAAAAATGAAATGGTCAGTCATTGAATTGATAATTAAATTCTTGTAAAAACATGATGATCCTATGTATATACAAATTTATAATGTGTTTGTAAACAGTTCAAATTTACATTTTAAATTCACCATCTATATTAATTTAAAATTTGCAGTTTGATCCTACGATCTGTGATTTAGATAATATAAACAATTGATCTACACTGTTCCAGTAACATACATTTTTACAAAGCATTTTTGCAATAAAATGTAATATGAAAACATAAAATAATGAAACGTGCTTTCATTTCCTCCGGAACTGCATTAATAATTAATAAAATACACATAAATAAAGTACTTTTAATTATACAACTTCCCTCGGCACAAGAACTTGAGTAATTACACACGAAAACGAAAACAGTAAGATAAGCGTCAAGACGGACGGCTCTCGCGATCCATCGGCAATTAGTGAAATGCATTTCTCGCGGCATGATTCGGTTCGCTGGGGTAATATACTTTCGGTTGAACTTTGACGGGAAGGGTCGTGACCGTGTGTTTTCAAGTGTTGCGTTTTCACCGGAAACGCGCCGGCGAGATCTCGCATTGCAACGGGCGGCGGGGAAAAGCGGCGACGGGGAATATCCACGGAACCACGTCGGGAATTCAAATTAGCTTAGAAAGTTCAGGGTCACGAAAGCGTACGGTCGCGTGCGTGCGCGCATCGGTTAAATAAACCGCGCAACCGCGGCTTCCCCGTAGCCCGGTAAACACCGAGATAAACAAATTAATTATGTCATATATCAAGAAAAATGTCTGATTTATAATTATCGCGTACGCGGGCGCTCCGTTCGTGGCATTTTTTGTTCGCCAGCCGAGGCACGATGATGATGTATTGAGCTACTTTGTTTTTATGGGAGGTTCCGCTGCAGCAAATGAAGGAGAATGGCGAGCGCAGCGGAACAGATGATGGAAACGGCGCAACTCGTTTGAAAGTAGCGTCTAATTTATGTTACGAACGATAGTTATGTTATTTTACAATTATTATGGATCCCCTGTATGTGTTATTACGGATTTTATATCGCAGGTCGATGTTTTTCTCACTCACCACCAATCGGCTACTAGAATCATTTTTTCTTTTTTTTTTTTTTTAATTTGGTCAATCTAATAAAGCGGAAGGATTTGAGTGGAAGTTAAGAAATTAACAAATATAAATGAATAACATTTAACAGAGCTGTACAAGCTTTCTTATTATTTTTCATAAACATTGTTTTCATTGTAATGTTGATTTAATTACAAACAAGAAAATGGTCACATTTTAACTTGTTATAATAAATTTCAATAAATGATGTTTTATTGAACATTTATTAAAATGGTTAATTTTCGCAGACAGGGCAGTATTTCATCGGTTAAAATTATCAAAATTTATTTTCTGAACTCTTATTATATCCTGAACTTCCTCATAAATGTCTCAATGAAAAATATCGTACTTTAAAGGTACAACATTTCTTCGGTAAATTTCTTGATTTTCAAGTAGAAAAATTGTCTACTTGATATTTTCATTTGATAATCCGAACTGAACCGAGTGAAATCCTAATGGATTCCAGGTAAAGGCCCGGTTAAAAAAAAACCGTCGAAGTTCAAGTGGAGTATGGTCAAATCTTGAATAAATCTAGGCGAATTCCAAATATATAGTAGACAGCCACTAAACAAATGCACTTTGTAACACTTACATGTAATTATGCGCAATGATATGGATTGTCACAGTTTTCGAAATTCATTTCGCTCGAATCCCTGTGATTGCAGATAATAACGCACGTGAACTTTCTACCTAGTTATCACGTATGCGCGACTTAACTTTGAGTTAATGATCGGCTTTGCAAGGAATTCCATGATAAGTCAGACTCAAAAAATTGATCGAAAAATGATTAAATTTTTAATCGAAATATGTCTCGCATTAATAAATTGCATCGGTTAAGTTGAAAACTTCATATTGGTTGGATTACTCTTTGATAAAAATCTTCACGATTTGAATGTCACGAGTTAACTAAGTGTTTGATATGTATTATCATATTTAATTAATTATGTCGTTTAAATGTTAGGCCAAGATTTCAATTGAAGATACTGTTTGCGTGCAATACGTGATCTATGACATATGAAATATGACATGAACTATAATATATGACACGCAAAGTCATGATAAATTATTACTGATTAAATTTTATTTACAATTGCAAAATAAAGATAGCAAAGTGGAATTTATGGATTCAAAACGACAACCAAATTAATATGATAAACTTTAACAAAACACAAAAAATACGTTTACAAACATATCAGATGCCAAGTTCTAAACTAATAGTATAATCATCCATAATAATATAAACATTTTATCTATAATTATTTAAACGAATGCTGATGTTGATTTGCGTTACATCACTGTTGATTGTTAATAAAAAATTACTTTAAACAATGTAGCAAAAATGCCAAAAGCATCGACAAAAAGAGAGCTGAATTTTCCTGAACTTTAATACTGACCTCGGCACAAATTGAATTCCCCTGGTATCTGATTGGGTATTAAAAGATTGGGCATGGTCGTATTCTCACGATTAACATAATCGAACGAAACACCCCGCACATATCGGTCAGCTTTCGAGATTGTCATCAGCCGAGCTTGGGAAAGACGTAACGATGAGGCCGTGGATCCGCTCGCTGAGTAAAACATAAAAGTTTAACGAGCGGCGCTGTAAAGCTAATTGAGGACGATGGCGGCTTGCGCCACGACGTCAGACGGCAATCGCCGCTGCACGGAAGTTTCGCGAGGTGGACGAATGCGCGTTTCAAGAGTCAATCACTTTTATCGGAGCCTGATCGCCGACGTCCGCGACCAAAGGACTGAACCGCGTCCAGAAGAAAGGAAGATCGACTCGATCGGGAGTCGATCACGGTGCGCTGTTTGCCGACGCCACGCATAAATCGATAAACGATCGAGTTGGGGACCTGGGAACCACGTGGGTTTCACGAGTTAATGTCATGAATACGCCAAATATCAAGAACTACCCCCCCCCCCAATGAATCAGTATTTTCGTCGACAACGATCGCAATGAAATAAATGAATTGCCTTGATAGAAAATTGTGTCATTCTTATGCAATTATAGTTGCACGCGGAATTTATAAATGCAAATCATGTTAATAACAGGAGTGATATCTGTATATTATTCTTGTTTTTTATTTTCAATATACAGGTTTTATTTTAAATCTTCCTCACCCCCAAACTTCCGAACTTCCATTACTGCAAATTGTTTTAAGCATACATAAAACGTGGACTTATTTTCAAATATTTTATTATTGTATAATTTATTCATTAAATACTAATAATTATATTTCTTTTTCTGTTACAGGTGAGATGACAAACTTATCTATATTATACATCTGACGGGTATGATGAAAAACATTTATATTATTATTTCTCAGGGTATTTTTAAGAAAATATTAGTGTCCTGTTAAATTCTCTTATGTAACACATGCACGGAAAAATACGAAAGTAGCTGATTATAGCTCAGGGCAAAAATGAAGTATTATTGTCCTAGGACCTCAATAAGTTCATTATAGCTCTGGACCAATGATTGGCCACTCTCCACCCCTAGATTATTATTATTTTTTTAAAACAGATTATAAGTGTACTTGTCACTTCTCGTTTTATAGGGCTTAATATACAAATTTTCTAACTAATTCAACATTCTAAAGCTTAAAACGTATCCGTTCTCCTTCATCGATGTATCTTCTTCTACGCTACCCTTTCCGCATTCTTATTACCCATTTCACGGTCTAAACTTACGAACCAGGCCAACTGTAAATAGCCTCGAAAACCAAATAGTCGTAAAAAATGGAGGAGGGAATAATGGGAGGGGGATAAGAAGGTCCGAGGCAATCGGAATGATAAAATGCTAGCCCGGTGATAAATGAACATTGTTAGTGCGGGGACGAAAAAAAAACGGCAACTTCCCTCATTCCGCAGCGTCTAATTACGGCGTTAATTATTCTGAATTCGCCACGTGTTCGACCTCTGGCAGCGCCGAGAGCAGCGCATTCGCATAACGGCCTCGCGAATGTAAAATGCCGATTGGCACACATGTCGGGCTACGCCATTAAGCAACGCATCAGATGAAGCGGTTATAACCGCATTAACCGTCTTCAATATGTAATGACTTGGCGATTAACGACTGTCGTACATGCACCCGGAGCGAGGCCGCGCTCGTTGGCGGTCACGTGATTCCCGGAATGAACGATTAATGCTTCCGGTATATGCTGCCAACTAATTCAAATTTAATGCCGAACGCGATAATAACCCTTTCGTCATTTACATGTTCGTCCGTACGCGTTAAATTGTTATTGATAGCGTTCGCATTTTTAGCCGATCTTTTTTCGTTTTTATTTATTTAATTATTTAATTTTTTTTATTTAAGAAGCGCGGTACGGTGAGATATCGAATTGTGTCGCTAGGTTTAAGAACCAGCGGTAAATCAAAACAATTATTATGTAAATACTGGGACAGATTCCATCAAATAAATCAAATAGATTTAAGGAGATTACGTTGCAGTATGCGCTAAACAGTTGCGCCAAGCAATTTGCGCACATAAACGCGCAATTTATCCCTGCGTGTTTAAAATATATTATGCAAATTGTTTATCATACGGGTTATTCATATTTGCTTAATAATTACGACAAGTTTCTTGCGTGCGAATGTCAAATTTGCGCACAATCGCCGATGCATATATTTAAAATAATTAGCGAACGGTTTGAAGAGCATTTTAAAAATAAAGTATTGAAAGGAATTCATCAATTGAAGGATACTGATGATAATTTAATATATATACATATGAAATTTATATTTATTGTATAGGAATGTGCGTATAGAAATTGATAAAAAATATATTTTAAAATCAGTGATGATAATCAAGTAGGTCCTATTCTACTACCAAGAATAATAACTTTTAGAGTGCAGACAAAAACAATTTCTAAGTTAATTTCAGAATAATGTCTAAATAATTTCTGATTTATTAACCGAGCAATAAATTCAATTGTTTTGATGTGATAACGTAATTGCTTTATAACGACGAAAGTCATTTTCACTACAATGTATCATAATCTGACTATTATTTATCATTATAATATAGTTAAGAGAGTTATCTGACGTAAATTTTATTCAGAAGTGTATTTTTGATTTCGCGATGTTTGTTGACGCACCGATTATTAATTGCATAGCTCTAAAGAGGTCCGAACAGATCGGATGAAACGTCAGCAAGAGTTGTTGATAATTTCTTTTTTAATAAATATCTCAAACACTACACTAGTTGTTGGTTCATCATGAATACATTTATTATTTTTATTCTTTCACATATATAGTATACTATTATCAAAGTCATTTATAATTATCAACACTGAGAAAGAGAAATGTTTAATATCAAGAAATAGAAGTAATTATACTTTCAGTCTATTTAATAAATGTAATTAAATATAGTTTATTACTGAAATATAAATTGAAAAAATGATCAATTTAGTTCAACAGTCATAGTTTGTTATAAAAAATACGTAATAATAGTTGTTCTATATTTAATTGGTTATGTACAAATATACATTTGTTAACATTTATTAAATTTCCTTAACTATTATGAATCCTTTTTATCAATGAGCTATCAATCTATGCACTAGTGCATTGATGAGTACATAACCTTGAAAAAGAGTTTGACAAATGTAATAAATAAATAAATAAATTATTTGGAGAATAATTGAACATTGAATATATAAAAGCCATTAGTCGTTAATAGAAATTGAGCTAATAAATCGCGATCGGATTGCAGTGACTTCCTGCAGACCCGCGCATTAAAGTCTCCAGCGGCTCAGGAATGTTTGTCACGAATTCGCGACGCGCGACTCCGTTCCGATATGATTTGCGGCCGCTGAACCGAATCGCATCGATTTATCGCGAACTCAGACTTATCCTCGGGTTCTCTCGGTGCGTTAATGGCGAATTATTGCCGACCGGACCGACATTTATCAGCGACTTATCTGGCGATAGAAAGCCATGCCGAACTCGCAATTTGTTACGATTTATATTCTGACCAACTACCCACATTTATAACAAAATTTTGCAACGCGATACAAATCCTTATTGAAAATGCAGTCAAAATTTTATTTGATATCAAGTTTTTAACATTTACCCCCAATAATCGACAAAAATATTCGTCAACTTTATCGATTCGTTCTTTATTGTTCCATATTTATTATAATTGATTAATAGTGATAAATTAGTGGTCATTAATCACGATCATTTACCACTAATTATGACAATTAATTCCTTCCCCTTTCACTTTTACGTGCTTTTTCATTTAATCTCGTTTCATATTTGTTTAATCTTATTTGTTTACTGTATTAATGCAAACATATAATTTTTATCGCAGACAAAAAGATGCAATAAAAACAAAAATGTTGTATTTATTTTTAAGACTACAAAGAAAGCCGAGACAACTTGTTTAAGGCGATTTTCGCGTACGCCTGACACCATGCAATTATATATGTACAGGTGTCTTTTAAAAGGTTCGTGCGTATTTTGCCGACCGCGTGCAAGAAAACATGCCGGCTAATAGATTCGTTTGCGAGCGGCATAGCAATCACGCGCGACATCCCGTCGCGTGCATTTTCATGCGCGACGAGATATCGCTCATGCAAAATCGCGAACATCGGCCGAGATAACTTATGATTATACAGGGATCGACGTAATGGAAGAAGTTGATTGCCAAAAGGCAACGCAGCGCATTCCTGCAAGTGACGAGCGTCTTAAATTCAGACCAGTTTTCTTTCAAGGTTGACGTTCTTAAGAAAGTGTTTCACGTGACGAAACTCGAAATAAATCTATTCGCTTTAATTCTTCTTGTTTTACCTACAACTTTATTTTTTAAATTAACAAGATTTTAGAATAAGAATAATATAAAGAAAAAAGTCAATGTATAAATAGTACTGACGTTACTTTTGAGGATAGTTTGAATATCCAAAATTACATTCGGCAACATTTTAAATTGGAAAAAATACTTCAATTTGTAAAGATTTAGACACGAATCAAGACATCAAAGATAAGGCTAGTCCTCAAAGATACAAATATACTGTACAATTTCCTTACAAATAATCTTGATTAAAAAATCTACGATGTCATTACAATTTTTTTTTTTCATCAAGAATTCCTTTAACGTGAGATTAAAAAAAAAATTTCCTTCTAAAAATAAAAAGAAGAAAAAGTAGTGAACATTAATAAATAAACTGGTTCGGAGTCGCAGGCAAATGATAGATTCCGATACGGAACGCTCGACCGGAATGATATCATTAGACGTCTCGCGTCAAGATACCATTGCGATAAGCTTTTTATGATGTCGCAAATAAATAGTGCCCGCGATCCTGACCGCAATCGTCCTCGTGGAGGACATCGCGTAATTGCGTCCGCGTAGCTGGGGCTCTCGGTTGCGCGCAGGCCAAGTCGCACCGAGCAACGGCTGTTCATGCTCGGCGTTAATCACTCATGGAAGATGCAATCGAGCGTTTATAAATAAAGATTTGCATAATCGACTAGTTGCTCGGTTAAGATCGAAACGGCGAAAGAGAGCGTAATTAAAGACAGGTTCCCCGACAAAATACTAGATAAAGGTCTTGTCTCGCGCTCGATTCCGAATGTCGAACATGTGTTAGATAACGCGGCCTGCTTGTAAATTACGCGCGCGCAAATTTATTTACTTGCGCGGCTCAAATTTCCTGTCGTTTTGTCAGCCGCGAAAAGCGAAAAGCCAAATCGTGGATCGCTGTGGCGGAATTCCAATCGCTTAGAAAAAGTAACGTTGTTGTAACTTTCGTACCGTTTAATCGACGATGCGTAAAAAATTCATCATTATTATTTTATCGATCGATAACAAAAGATTAATTTTCTACGACCGAAGGTCATCGCACATTTTACTGATCAAATAATATTTATAAAGGTGTATCCGTGAATTAAATTCCAATTCATGAAATAGATGAATTTCAAGTTTTTTTCGGCAATGAAACATTACGAGAGGAAAAAGTGATTCTCTAAATGAGCTATTGCAATTAAATCGCAGTTTGCAATAAATAAAGGAATGATTTATCAGTTATTTTCGTACGGCCATTCTGACGAGCGTATTTTTATACGCACGACGAGTCCATAAAAGCCGCGATAATGACAGTTAATATTTTGCGCGTAACGTGCAAAATAAACTCCACGCGGCGTACGCGATTTCCGTTATGATTCGCGTAGCGTAGGCAAAACGCGCGCGCCCGTTTTTACGATGGCGTTTTGAACAAGTTTATGGATTTAGAAGCATAACCGCGATATAAAACACTCCGCATAAATCGCAAAGAATTCCCTCTTTTTCCATTTCGCAGAAGCCGCAAGGATCGTAATGATCGCGATCTAGATACCCGCGGTTAACCGCGATCCCGTCACGTACGGCGCAAAGAGAAAATCCCAACGCGGCCACGGCACCGCGCGCGGCACTTTCAAGGGCGGAAACGCGAACCATTTTCTCAGCGATTACAAATACGTACGCACGATCGGACAACGTCGCGTCGTAAAATAGCTGAATTCTGACAAAGTTTCGCGATAATTGAATGTAACATTTGCCGTTTTATTGCGCCAAATTGTGGCAAATGGAACTGTAAAAGGAAAGTGTTCGTACGAACTATTTTGTTCTTTTGATGTATTTAAGTTGTAGGATTTTTTATACACGCTTAAGAAGAATATAAGTACACCGGGAGAAAATAAATATTGTAAATTATCATTTTTGATACCGTTTTAAGGATACATTAAAGAGTTAAATATTGTTAAATAATAGTAAAATTTCAAATCTATGTATTGACTTTTAGTTCAAAAATATTAAAAGTTACTCTTATTCTTTCCATTTTGTGTACATTTAATAATATAAAAATCTTAACTCTTCAGATGTATCCCTAAATCAATATAATAGTATATTATTTAACAAGGAAAAAATTGATTTTAAGTCGATGGTAACCCAGGCCAAAGTTGAAGGGCTACCAACTTGAAATCACTCTTTATTCGACTTGAGTACGATATTTTATTCACCATGAAAACGAAATATGCTGGTGAATAAAAAATCATAAACATTTCTATTTGTTCTCAATGAATGTATCGCGTAGAGATAAATGTCAAATAACATGTAAGAACTGTCGATATATTCTTATTGTGCCCTGCTCTTTGCATCTCCATCACTTTATCTGAGATATCGACTCAATTTCAAAGCAGAAATTCGATGCAAAATTAAACTTACTCATTTGAACGCTTTGCGAATTCACCTGACACCCAATATTACAAAATTGCACGAAGAAAAGGATATGATCGCAATTGCTTAACAGCGAGCAAAGATTCGACGCTAATAAATCATGATAAAAGTTTTCGAAAGCGAGAAACGGCGAAAAAAGCGGCGAAAGAGAAACGAGGGAACATGGAAGCAAGAAGAACATCACGCTACACAGCATATAGATCTGAACCGGAGTGGCGGGATGTTGATCTGGTTAGGTTGCTGCCCTGCGACCAGATCGCCGATCCTCGTGTCGGTAAAACAAGAGGAGCGCCCGTTGACCTCAGCAGGGTGTGGCGGGTCATCGGTTTCCGCAGGAATGTAGCCACTGTGTTACGAAACCCGTACAACTACACGTTTACGTGCACTTACACGCATGCGAACACACTTCAGTGTCCTCAAATATTTCATTCAGAACGTTTTAATGCGATTACTATTTTACTAACGTGTATGGTTTATCGTTTCAATAAAGTATATTAAATGATGAACACGTTAAAGATTGTTATGCTTATTTAGAGGACAGGATGCCATGCTACAATATCTATATGAAACAGCGACGTATATATACATTTTTCTGATCAAAGTTAAACCTAAATTGTTTATACTATTATTGGAATGATTGGGTTATTATTTTGTTTTTTTTTAGATTTTATACAATTGTTCTTTTTTTTATTAACGAATATATATTATTGAAAGAATATTAATGGATGTTAATTTTGTGACATTTTAGACCATTAAGGTCTTTATTAAATCCCTCTTTTGTCCGCGCAGAATCCATTAACGGAAAGTGGGAGTTCGATAATGAAATCTATACGGAGTCCCAGTGGATTACACCATTTAAAATATTTGCCAACATTGTTTATTGGCATTCCGCCGTTTCAAAACCGTTTTACCATTTTACATCAAACTTTTTTTCATGCTTTTTTTTCCAGAAACTTTACGAAATCAGCCTTATTTGATTACCATAACGATTATTCGCAAAAATCCGGTGTCATTTAACGAGCGACCAAACGCAGAGGCTGAAAGACGCGAACTTGCATCGAACAGTTTCTAAGCGATGCAATTAATTAAAATTGTTGGCGGGCAAAAAGCGCGCAAAGAACGAGGCAACCGCGACATATTTCCAACGCGGTTCACGTCGCTCGGCCGCGTTTTTCCCGCAGAAATAAAATGTCGGCCCGGCTTTTCATTCCCACGTACATTTTCGTTGCGCAATCGACGTTGCCTAGTCTCTCTCGACACCTTGAAATTCCTCGCTGTGTGAAAACCGCAGCAGTTTTTCGTCAGGCGACAACGACGAAGAAAACCCGTGGCAATCGATCCGTCCGCCGAGGACGGTTCCGCAAGTCCGTCTCCCAAGAATCGACCAACGTGACGCGGTTCCAACTCGGCGCTGTCCGTAATCGAGATCCTCCGGGTCAGGAATTCCAACAAAAACGGATACGTTTGTCGCCGCAATGCCAATCCGGTGCTATCCACTCGATTCTTTATTATCACTCGGTCGTTAGATTTATTTTCCGTTGCGCCAATCGATCCGCAAGGTTTCGCGTGATTTGCCGTCGTGGTTCCAATTTGGTTGACCAATTTTTGCAATGCGCATTGTTGCTGTCGCAATTCGCATTGGGATTTTAAAACTACAGTGAATCGGATCGATCCAAATTATAGTTCAAAATTCTTCGGTGGGGAAACGTAAAAAATATAGCGATATTGAAAGAAATAATTTATATGAACGACGTATGTAAATTTTCTTTTTGTAATTCATTTACATTGATTCGAATATAATTAGGCGATGAAATAATACCAATGCAATTATGTTGTCATAAATTATGATAAAACGATCCGTGTTAACATAAAGAATAATTTATCGATACAGGTTAAATTTATTTGAGGAGCTAATTCAAAATTGTGTAATTTACATTCATTTAAAATCAAAGTATGAGATATTGTTGATTTTTAAAAAAGTATTCGTTAAATGTCGCGTGTTTTAAGTGCCATATATTTTTGCAAATTTCATAAAATGTATCATCTTTATTCATCTCTATAAATGTCGTTAAATAAAGTGTGCGAGTACACTTATAATTAATTAACAAAAATATAATAATGTCTTTGTTCTTAAACATTCGGTTAAAACGAAAGGGAAAAACCGTATCGAAGGTTTGCACGAAGCGTTTGGAGCGATCCGAAGGTAGAAAATTGTAATTGAAAATGTGATGGGATTAAGTGCGGGGCGGAGGTGCGGCGGATAAAAATGCGATTATAACGGAAAAGCGATTCATTCACGGCTCCGGGCCGTAGTGAAGCTCGTAATTGCTCGGAAGCCGGGATACATATAGAGAAGAGACTCGTGTATGGCCGCGGTGCATGTATACGGTTCGCGGAATACGAACCAGGCAGCCGCTTTATGAATGAAATATTCCAGCTGTAATGCAGCTCGTACACGCAACGAAGCCAAGTCGAACGCGACCAACCGGTCTGCTCGAACATCCTGCGCATTTTGACAATAATCACTCTTAATGATCGCGTACTGCTGCATTAAAAAGCGCAATTTATTTTCTTGATTAAATATACGGGGCAAATGATTTGCCGCCGAGAAAAAGAACACAGAAGGATGCTGCACTGAATTTAAATGCTTTTAGGATTGAACAAATTTCGCTTGGTTTTTTGTACTTTTTTTTCGTGTCTTATACCTTTTACAGAATAAGATGGGTATGAGTTTTGGGCGAGTACAATGTATGCATATTTTTGGAGTAGAAAGAATAGGTGGTATAAAATAAAACTTTGCCTTTAATCTTTTTTTTATGTGGAGAGATTTAAAAAAATAATCTAAATAAAACGATCTGTATTATAAATGAGAATAACAAAATTGTTAGTTATTCATATTCATTCGAAACTATTTGCAGTGGAAAATATCTGCCAATAAAATGTCAATCTCGATCCAAAATGAAAAGTACAACTCTAACTAATTAGATTATAATAATTTACTCTACTTCTACGCTCCATAAAGAATTATTAATCCTTACTTTCGAAGAATGAAACTCAAAAGGGGAGGGGGCAAATAAGACGCAACGGATTTGCAAGATAGTTGGACGATTTTGAAGATGCGTAACAACATTGCTGCGGGACAAAGACGCCGTGAACGAAGATAGCGAAAGAGGGACTCGCGAGATCGAATCGTATCCTCGGAGCTGCAGCTGCAGCTGCAGTTGCGCGGAATATATCATCTGCGTGTTGCACCGCGGGCGACCGACGGTCCCGGTCTGGCCGGCCGCGCGGCCAAGACAACCTGTATTTTCTGAGCTCGCTCCCAAACCCCAAACTCTAAGGGCAACTCGCATCCGCATCAATTATGCCTTCTTGAAACGCGTTATTAGTCCGCCACATACTCGACACGCGCATAAGCCGCCGCGCCTCCCTATCGCATATACGCGCTATCAAAGTATTCCTTTCAAAAATCGAAAAAACGACCAACTGGGGCCCGCATTCTTTTCGACGTACAACCGACCGCGTGTAGTTTAATAAGGATCATTACCGGGGATGGGCCAGATATCTTTTTTCCTTTCCCTCTCCCCCCCCTCCCCCTTCCTCCCCTTCTCGCCGGCGCTCCTCGGGCTTTTATTTTATTTCCTGCCTCGTGTTACTTTATTTGCCGTTTCTCCTTTAAATCTTTATTTGTAACTTTTGTTGATACTTCGGGCTTCTTGTTGCGAACTTTTGTTCTCGTTTTTTGGCCGGCGCACTGCAGATTATATTGTACGGGGTTAGGCGAATTAATGAAGTAATTGGGCAAGATGTGTTGGCTTACTGGAATTTAATGCAAATGGATGTTCCACGGGGGTTTATTGCGGCTCATCAAAACTGAGTACATGCTTTGAAAGTTAGTTATTGTTTGCTACGGGTTTCAAATCCCGTCGGGACGGCTCGACCGATGCTTAGGAGAGTAACCGGTGATTCGATGCACGTTATGAGCTTTAATTGGGTATTGTCGAGGTCTGATTTGAGACTTCAATGTCGGAGCTGTCACGGGGGAAGGGCTCTTCATTTAATTTCACATCCAAGTTAAGTTCGTTGGTAAGCGTGTTTGCAATGGTATTCCCAGTCCTTTCGGTCAACCAATTCTATGCGCATTTATTATAATACATTTCCGACATTGAACATTTAGAACGGAGCATTCTTATTCAATCTGAAGTACACTAACGATGCGAAATTGTTTGCTTTCAAAATAATTAATCGCACTGAGAAGGGCATTTTTTTTAACTAAAATGCATTTTAAGTTTTAGTAAACTGATTTCTAAGTTGTACGAAATTTTATTTTATCTAATAAATGGACTAATATTTGTCCACTAGACGTCATCCAGTGTCACTAACCAATATAGAATATAAACCAGTCATAAAACAATGTACAAAACTAGATTCGTAGATTACAAATATAAGTATTAGCTAAATTCTATTTTATGTGGGTATTATATGAATATAAACTTCATACAATAAACACAAACTCAGGAGGAAGACTAAATTTTTTTATCAAGGTCTGAAATCGGCAACTTTTCCCTGGATGAAATGGAATAAAGAAATTCATGAACGTGTATTAAAAAAAATAAACATCTTTACATCATAAAATATAGTCTAATTCATTTAAAGACTAAAAATTAGAACTGACCATTTCAATTGGTTTGTAGAACTTCCGAGAACACCGAATAGACGGCGCTGCGCTTCCCTTACTCTCGGAGGACCATCTAACCGGGCCAATGGGTATGAAACTCGGTCCCGCGCTAAAGCTGCGAGCCCTGTTAGCGCGCAAGCTTGGAGCTTGCACGGTGTGTTTGCACTGCGCGCACTGCCACCAGACATCGCTGCCGGCGCTCAACAACGCGGCACCGGCGACGACGACGGGTGCGGGCACAACCGGACCCCCCACGACGACGTCGGCACTCTCAACGCCCGGAAGACGCCCCAGCAGCACCGGGAACTGACAAATAATGGCGGAGGCTCCGAGCGACCCAGACACCGACCCGAACCGCGCCCTCAGGATAGAACGGCGTGCCCCGCGACCCGTGCGCAAACCGGAAGTCGTCTTCAAGAAGCCCATCATGCAGTGATCAAACCCCGACCGCACTTAGCAACTTCGCGCAGGAGACTCCGCCTCGTACCCGTACCTAAATAGAATAAGACGCAATTGTGGTCCAATGTTTTTGACTGTGAATTTGACACACAAGTTTTTCAACATTGTGGAAATACACGTGGAACCTCCTTAAGGAATACCTTATGAATTTGCCTTGTAAAATTTCCTTATTCGTTTTTCAAATAAGGTCCTCGTGTTCCTATTTATTTTATCTTTTTAATCGTTCTGACTTTGATATCATACGTGTATTGGAATTTTATAGAAAACAATTTTACGTAAGAATTTATCAACGTGTTAAAAATCGAATTCACAATCAAAAATATCCATTCTCTTTGGACGGAAACAAACGACACAAGGAACTTTAGTTTGATTTATTGATAAAAGATTCCGCCCTTGACATTGGAGTAAATATTAAAAAAAATAGTAGCTTCAGATTAGTTTTGGTCTACCAAACACGTCGAAGTTTCTCTTTATGAAATTGAAGATATAAATTATAAGACATTTGGCTAGGAACAATAATTGTTTTATACATTGTTAATGTTTTTATTGCAAAGAATTAAACTTTTACTTGTTTTTACTGAATATTATTACTATTGTAATAAAATTGAAACATTCATTTATTTCTAAGGAACAAAGATAAATATATAGATACAAATGTTTCATATTTATTAGGATTTTCTTAAGACTATCCGCAAATAAAGATAATTTAACCAAAACCATGGTAAATTCATCTTATTATTAGTAAATTTTCCTATAATATACATTTAGGTATAATCATTGATAAAGAACTCAAATTAATAAAAAAGCAAATAAGTTTGTTACACGTTTAGCTGTTTCTCGTTGAGTTAACAGACCAAAATTTTCTGAGCTACAATTAAATACTACTGTACTTAAAAGTGAATGGATGCAGTAACTAATTGCGCTGGATCAATATTCAACAATTAATACATGTCCAATGTTACTGACTACATTCGCGGAACAAGTAGTTAGCTAGAACTCAAAATAAAATTGATCCTAATTACTGTACTCATCGTTACCTGAAATCATTTTTACGAATGAGTGATAGTACAAAAGAAATAGAAGAGGAGGCAACATTTTTGCCCATATTACGCCGAGAAAAATGTACCTCATTGGGAAAATTATTAAATTTAAATCTGCTTTCTAACTTAACAATGAAAAAAATCTACAAATAATATTTTAAATATATTAATTATACGATTATATTAAGATTTAATATAAATAATTTTTCTTACGTTTCAATTTGAAGCACTTATTTTAAAATAACTATTTGTATTTGTACATAATATTTGTATTATATATATAATGACAGAAAATTAAATTTATATGCAAGTTTTTTTTAAATTCACACTATTTATAATTTTATATTCAGTTCTTATTGTCTATTATCAATAATGTTACATAATTTATACATATTTATTCAAAATTAATTATTGAATGCAAAAGTCGCATTTTAATCGGTGTAAAAAAACAAGATACATGTGCAATACGAAATGAAATGTTTATGCAAGAAGCAGCACGCATTTGTATAAAAGAACCAGGAAAATTATTCTTAAACCTACTGAATGTGAATAATATAGACTGCTCAATTCGTTATTTCATTCTAATTATTTTAATGAAATTTTCTCTGTTCTAAATAAATATATAGAATTAATATAAACTAAGAGGGTCTCTAAATTATATTTTTGCTATTAATTTGTCACGTATTTATTATGCACAATAATGAAAGAAAATAAATAAGTAAAAATAGAAATTACAAACAGGCCTAAGATGAAATTATAACAGACTACTGTACAATCTGAACTATTTTTCGGAAATTTATATTTCTGTAAATTATATATAATAATAAAAAAAGTTTAATTCAATATAACGAAAAGTAGTTCAGATTCCATACTTCATTGTATATACATGTGTACATCCTGAAAAATAATGTTAAAAAGTTATCATATTTTTTATATTAATGATTATTTAATATTCAAACAGTTTAAAAGTAAGAGTACTGCACAAATAATTTTCTATAACGTAATTTCTTCTTATATTTAAATAAAGATATAAAATTTCCAGTAAGAAATATAAAACGATTGATTATATTTATTAAATTGAATCATAATGAGAAACACGCGTATGTTGAGACAAACAGTCAGCTATTGTACGAGGTTGGTGCATTTTTAATTAATATTATTATTCAATTTTTCATTTAAATTTTGTCTAAATTTAAACTTTATCGTTCTCTGCGTGTAAGTAAAAAATACTTTAATATATCTTGCAAATTTATATTCAATATAATTATGAATAAATGATTGTATTACATTAAATTAGATTTATTATAAAGTTTTTTTATATATAAAAATTGCACAGTTTATAATAAAATTTAAGATTATTTTTAAAATTTATTTATAGTAATTTGCTTATTACAGGGAAAAAATTCCAAAATGTTAAAAATATTTTTCAAAAATAACGAAAAATGTGAATGACTTTAATGAGAGATTAAACTTTTAAAACGTAATATAATAAATTCACAATATTAGTAATTAATAACTAATGTACCACTCCAAAATATTTTCTCGTTTACTAATGAAATCATTCATAAATGATTTTGAATGGAATCTTATTTAAAATAAGAAAAAATAATAATTTGTATGAACTTCATATGGACTAGTAAAACGTAAAGAATACATTCAAAACATGAGATTGTACGTGTGATGTAAAAATATGTATTGTAACTTCGTATGAGGAGCAGTATTTTTAATTTAATATTAGTCTGACTTAATGGCAAATTCGTATCATTGTATTTAGCCTTGCGCATGTGTTTCCGCATACCTTTGGCGAAATTAAAGAACTGACGTCAGGTCGGGAAACCATGCGACAAATCATTAGCGGCTTTTACTTAAAAATCTGTACATAGAGCTTTGGCATTTATTTATACCATGCTTTTACAAAGACGAAACAATAGTATTTTATCTAGCACAATAAAAGAAAGATACCAATTATGTGATACTTTGAACTTCACCAATTCTTTTCACCGTCATTTCGCTTTACTTTCTTTCTTTCTTTTTTTCATTTTTTAAATTTTTTTCATTTTGGTAAAAAAAAGTCACAATAGATCCTTTTAAAATATTATTTTTTATTTATTCTAATTCAATATAATTTTATAATTTTTCTCATTCTTTTTATTATGATTTATATTACAAATTACTTAAGAGAGAATTTATTGTGATTATTTTTTAAGTTTTATATAAGTTTATGTTCATTTGTTCGTTCGCTAAATATTTTATATAATCGTATTTTTGATTCTTCTATTTTCTTTTTTCCTTACTTTGCGAGTCCGTTATGTATTATTTAATGATTAATTGTCATTAATGTATAGTAGAGGTTACTGGTGAAAAAAATACAAGACAAACAGTACATTGTTTCTGTTGAAATAAATCTGTTGAATACTTATTTCACTGTGTTTTCATTGTAAAAGTTCTATTTTATTCCTAAAAAAATATCATTTTTATTTTCATTTTTTTTCATTTTCAGTTTCATTTTACATGAATCCTTAAATTCATATAAATTCTATATTTTATATTTATAAATAGTTTCACTGACATAAGTGTTTTTCATTTTTTTCACTATAATTATTTTCTAATATAAGAATCAAAAGTCAAATAATTGTTTTACAAATACGTTTTATTTAAAGAGTGTTTCATAGTTCTTGCTACAAAGGATAACATCGTCAATGATTTGTGACTAAATATACGCATCGTACAATAATTACACAATTACTGACTGTTACTCTACTTAATGTAGCATCAATGTTGTCTACACTCTTAAAAATGTCTATTTCATACAAATTTTTTATAATTCTTTTATATGAAAACAGAATTTTTTTTAAATACTGTTTAAAAGAAGTATGCTTTCGTTGACAAAGAATGTCTATTTCACATGTATTATTTGTTTTGAAATACTAATTCTTTTTTATGAAAAAAAAGAACATTTCTTTGGTTGAAATTCTTTATGTTAAAATAGATAAACTTGTTAATTAACAAAGATTTTAAAGAAATCAATAAAATTAATTCATTATCAATTCAAAAAGTTAAAATTTTTAAATAAAAATGTTATTTTTTTATATAAACATACTATTTGCCTTAAATCAAAAGTATCAAAATACGTGTTATTTATTGAAATAAAAAATTTATAAAAAATCTTTTACTTCAGAATTATGATTGAGGATGGAGTATATGATGAAAAAACTTTACATTTAATATATGTAACAATTATTTAAAATAACAGATATTATGTTTCATGAATCACAAAATACTGATATTGATATTTAATATAACGTTACTTTACAAAATAATATTTTACATCTGGTAAGAGAATAATATCCGTTAATTAAATAAATTCGATATTATTTTGACTGTATCTACACTAATAATCTTTGGTAAGTCATATGCAAGCATCACCTTGTTTTTAATCTTTTGTCTTAATAAATATATTAAATTGTCTTTAAATCCATCATATTCTACATTTCCCTATCGACTACTGACTCTTCACATAGTTTCAAATTATTGCTAAGAAGCAACTAAATCATAAAATTTGATTTATGATGTCTTTTGGTGAAGCTTTAAAATGAAACAAAGTCGCAAAAGTACCCGACTATTCATGTATATTTGGAAGTAAAATTACGTGATAACGATACAAATATGTTATATAAAATCCTTGATAGAGGACCTCCGAGGCAAATTGCAATCTGGCTCTAATATAACTTTAGTGTACAAATTTAAAATATTAGTAGTTGTTTTACAAATTTGTATGTATTGTGGACAATGTAAAATGTAAAATGTAATTTACTTGTAATTAACATAATTTCATGTGATATGCTAATTTAATTTCTACTAAAGACAATTTTATATTAAAATCAACATTTTTAAAGAAACATCAAAACAAACGTGAAACTCAATAAATTTATTCAATTTACTTTTTTAAACAGTATTTCTTTACGAAATTTTGTATACCCTAAGTTGGTTTGATTTTTTTGTTCATTCTTATACACTAATCTTTCGAAACTTAATATATAGATGCAATTTAGCTCGAGTACTTTTGTTAACAGTTAAATTTGATTAAGTCATTTGCATTCAATGTAATATTATCGTATTACATTTTAACGCCGTTTTATCGCGTTTATACCTATTCAATTATATCTACAAATTATTCCGTAATTACATATATATTTTTGTCTAAAGGATAGGATATACAATTCTAAACAACACACGACGAAAACAAAAACTCGAAGATTCTGAGCCATGTGGTATCAACTGTAATTGAATCGAGATAAACGTTACGACACGCAAAAATGTACATCATCAAAATGGTAACCTTACTATTACTTTGATTTCAATTTAACATTCATTTGAAGCGATGATTCGCAATGTTAATAACATACGTTTATTAATAATACATTTTCGTAATAGTTAACTAACAATACTTTGTTGAGAACACAGTTCTCTTATTATACAATAATAGATCATAAAGAACACTGAATAACAGTAAATCCAAGAACGTGGAATAATCCAATTTCCACTTTCCCATTCTCCTTACAAAACCATTTTATAATTTCAATTTGATTAATTCTCTAATAGTGTATTAAAAATTTGTAGTAAAAACATAAAATTTATAATTATATTTCACTACTAAAAAATATATCTGCAATAAAATTTTATCGCGAACTATTCGACAGAAAATATATAATGGTTCTGTTAGAACTTAAAGTCAAATTGACATTATCATTCTTCGGACTAATCTTCGACAATATACTTCTTGTATGAATGTAATATTATTTTCGTTATATTACGTTATTTTGTATAATTGTTTCCAGTACCGAAGGAATAGAGGTAAAGGAGGGGTCAAAAGGAACCCCGAAAATCCATTACATACAATTCCATAATTACAAAGTCTTCATTTGAAATAAAAATGCCATTGCTAAAATTGAAATTAAAAATATATTGATTAAAGACAATTATAATTTGCAACATTTTTACCTTACTTTATATATTTATTTCTGCAATTTATTCTGAATAATTATTATTATTTATCAAACACACCGTGAGCGATTAAAATCATGATTTAAATTATTATAACAAAAAACGTTTATTTTTATATAAAAATGCTGTTCACAATAATTGATAGCGAGACGGGACTGAGCAGAAAAAAGAACAAAACTAATGTTACTAAATTATTACTTGATATTTTACGAAATTAAATTAATTAACTAAACTTAACTATTAAACGAATTTTGATTTCATCACAACTTCGAGTTTTGAATCGGTTCGCAGAATTATGAAAAATGTGCAAAAAGTCTCAAAAAGCATGCCAATATAATTTGTTTCAATTTTGTACAATATATTTCGACATATACAATATTACAGAGATTCTCTGTTCATTTTACGCACTTGTATTATTTTTGAAATACGTGTCTATATTTATCACTAAGCAAATGGATTCAATGCTGAATTGTTAATCAATTCAATTTGTTTTCGTTTCAGTCATTTGATTAAATTATATTTTACCTTATTATATTTCCATGAATATCGATAGTTGTATTAACAATGTCATTTTTTCTACAATTTTTGTGTGTATATATCAGTAACTTTTTTGAATGAGTGTTTATAAATTTGGATTTTATCAATTGTCAATATCACAATCATTAATAATAAAATCAAATATTTACAGTTGATATTAATACGACGAATAAAACTTTTTTACAAATAAAAATTCCAGTTGTCTTTAATATCAATTTTACATTTATTTACAAAAGTCACAAGTTGATTGGAAGTCTATTAATTAAAAATTAAAATTAAGAATAATTTTAACTGAATGTTTTATAAAAATCAATTCATTTTAAACATATTCAGTTGTATCATAAAACAGTTTGTTAAAAATATATCTAATTCAAATATAAATTTTCATTATACAGAAATACAATATATACTGTATAGAAACAACATACTTCAAACATTTTTTATTTAAATTTAAACATAATACACAAAAAATAACTTCATATATATGTAGTTTTTTTTAATTATTATTTTTTTATTAAACTATGTAAAAGTAAAAAAACATACTTTACAAAATGTTAAAAAATATTTCAGATTATAAAAATGTTATATAATGCATTATGTTCCAAAATGTTTTTTATTAATGTTTTATGAAAAAATCTATGATGTTTTACACAGACGTTTACAATATTAAAATTTAGATTTTAATGAATTTCACTTGTTACACACTTTTAAAAGGAATTTTTTTATAAAGGAAATCTTTTTTATTATTATTTTATAATATCTTTAATATTATTATCTATTGTAATAAAAGCATACACATGTGACTTTAATAATTGATACACGTTAGTAAGCATTCAAACATAAATTCAAAATATGTTAATAATAACACTAAATTTAATTGTAAACATATTCATTAACAATAATAATCAATAAAATATCCTGTTATCTTAATACTTTTAATATTATAATGAACATTGAAGATCAAAAACAATAAGAAAGATAAGTTGTCCCGATATTAAAGATCAAAATAGTAAAACATTATTTTCTACTACGGATTAGGTTATAAAAACCGATCTATGTTATATGCATGTACAGAAAAAAGCAGGTAGGACCGAAAGATATAGAGATGAACCACATTATCTTTTGTGCTTCTTCTTATATTGAAACCGATACCAATGGAAAATTCTAGTTTGTGTAAAGATTATAGTTTAATAGAAAAACAAGATAAAAGAAATATGCTGTGAATATAATCACTTTCGTTTTCTTTTTCTTGTTAATTAAATTCATTACAAATGTTATTAACATAAATGTAATTATACATATGTACAGTAAATTGTTTCATAATCCATCATAGATTTTAAAATTGCAACATTATTTAATAATATAGCTGAATATGGTAAAAATACTTAGCGAAGTATCCAAACAAAAAGTATCCAATACAAAAATACTCTTGACACCCGTAAATAAATCTAATATTTACTAAAATACTGAATAAATAAATATGAAAATACTTAACTCGTATTAATTATTAGTACAAGTTTAAAATTTCGATTGATCATTTTTCAACAATGATCATCAAATTAAAACTTTTAAAAAAAATCACTACGAAACTTTAAGTAAACAAAGAGGTACTTAAATTTCAAAATAAAAATGATTCAACTACCTCTAATTAATTTATGTAGCTTATTTTAAATTAACTTTCGTTATTTTTCTATTATTAACAGTCAAATCTGTTTACCTAATAATATTTACACGTTCATTGAAAAATATATACAATATTCAACGAATCCCTTTAAATTATATCTTCAATAATTTTTAGGATAATTTAATTCTTCATAATTCACTAAGATAGTATTATCATATTTCTTGAGGCATTCTCTCATTTAAATGATCAACGCAATTTTTCCTACAATATTTTTGCAATGGATACTAACTTCAATATTGTCTTCGCTTCAACAATGTCATTTTATCATTGAAAAGATATATAGTATACTTAAAAAACATATGATTCTCACTAAACAAATATATCTAACGATACAAAAATCTGCAATAGTTACAGAATAAAAAGAACTGAGGTCGAGCAAATGCACCTATCGAAACGCAGAACATGAAAGGAACTAAAATCCCGCCAAAGAGCGGGCGATTGCGCGAACCCAGTCCCGCCGCGCCCATACCGTATCTCAAGATGGCAACTTCTCGAGTTCCAGGCCATTTTGCACACTTGCACGCAGGTTCAGATCCTCGCTCTTATGCAGCAGCACATTTTTGAGCTCACGTAACTTCTGTTGTTGGCCGGAATTCCTAGGCAGCGTTACAAATGCACTCATTTCCTGAGACCTCTGCTGCATTTCTTGTTCAGACTCGGAGTTATGCCGCCTCTTCGTCACCATCCGTTTCGCAGGCGTCGTTTCGCCCTCGTCAAAGTAATTCGGCACTGCCTGCAGTGACATCGTATTCCTGCCCTCGTTGAAAAGTGATCTCGGATTGAGTGTTACCTCCCGCGCGGATCCAAAGCTCCTGCAGAATTTTGAGACGCCATTCTCAGGACTCGACAAAATCAAGCCATCCACTGATTCGTATGGTTCGCTGCTTCTCTTCTCAATCTTAATCTCCGTTACATTCTGCCGGATTTGAATGTCCGGTGCAGTCTCCGGTGGTGGCTCTTGAGTTAATGGTGGCCACTTTGAATCCTGCGACAAATCGCGCTCAATCCTTAGGAATCTGCGTTTCGATTTGTCGATGTTGCGCCATCTATGTCGCAACTTTTTGAACACTAGGTACTCGATGAGGAAGTGTTCAACAAGGATCGCGAAAACAAAGTTTACGAAACCATAACCGACAAGAAGCACACGGAAGCCCATATCTTCTGGAAGAACCAGCTCGAAGCGGTCAATCAGCCATTTGCAGGGTGCGATTGCGAGGTAGGCCGAAAAGAGACTTAGAAGGACGAAAGACGCAAGAAGATGGTAGTTGGTAAAAACGGACTTGCGATATGGATGTCCCTTCGAGAAGACCACTGCCAGAATGATGTACTGGAATGAGCTGACAATAAAGATGGTAAAGTTCTCATAGCAACCATCGTTATTAGAAGCCGAGTCATAGGGAACAAACCATGACGTCTGCCGAATGTGATACAAGCTGATGTATTGAACCACGAATATAATGAGCATCTGACACACAAGGCTAAGGATCGGAGTTAAGCTGATTAAACTGGTGAGTGGGGGTGTTTTCACCATCGGTCCATCATAAGCAGTAGTGCGACCAAAGAAAAACGCAAGCACTGAGATGATGCCTAGATCAATGAACAAGTATTCGATGTCTGTGAGATTTGAATCGATTCCGTACAGTAGCATCACCGAAATGAACTGCGTTAGGGAGTACGCGGCCATGTACTTAAATATGCCAAACGAAGTGACAAGTGCGGCCCGACCTTCACGAATCACGCTTAGCACACATGAGATGTTGGTATCGCGCGAGGTAAATGGCGAAGCCACCGAAGACTCCGTATCCGAGAGGGAAATGCCCGTGTGTGCAGCTTTCAACGCACCACAGTCATTTGCACCGTCACCTACCATTGCTGTAACAACAAAATTTTAGTCAATTACTTCATGATTTTTTATTTGCAAATTTAAAACACCGACAATAATTTAATATACCTACCAACATAATAGCCTAGAGCTTGTAATTCTTGAACAAGTTGCTGCTTTTGATCTGGTGACATTCTGGCGAATACAGCACCACGTGTAACTATCTTTGGAATTAATTCAGGATAATGTTGTTTTAAAAGAGCCCATGTTTTGCCAGTTAATGCAAATACGTACTTATTACAGGAATGATATACGCTGTAAACAAATATTTATATAGTTATTAGTCATTTATTAAATACATTTAATATTATCTTAATTGAATTATTTTATATTGTAAATTTATACTTACTCATTAGATAAATAATTGACGTCGTCGTTAGGACGGTTATTAAACGAACCGCTCTCGATGGTTTCCAGACTAGCAATACTATTGATATCTGTGATTTCGCTGATGTCAGTATTCGGTATCATGGGAGAAGTTGGCGACTGTTGACTATTACTTCGCATAAAGTACAACTGAGGCTTGGTTTGAGTTTGTTGCGAGACGGCGTTCACCGCGATCACAGGCGTACCTGGTTTTACAATATCACAGTCTCGTGCAACTGATAACGCCGTGAGTATGTTGTCACCAGTAACCATTACGATTTTGATACACGCAGCATTCAATGCCGTTATGACTGGCGTTGTTTCGGGCTTCAACCGATTCTCCAGCACTACGAAACCTAAAAACATGAGTTCAGTTTCGGCGGCTTCACGCATCATACGTTGTACCTTCGCATATGGAAGACGTTTCAATGATTTGTGCGCAAGTGCAATTACGCGGTATCCCTCAGAAGTATACTCCTGCAGAATGCTATCAAAATCTGATGGAACTGTAAACAAATAAAATTGATATTAATAAAAAAATTCTTAACAGTCTATTAAGTAATATTTTAATATTTTTGAATGATAAAATTTGTTTGCAATTCTTAATCTAGAAGAATAAAGAAAAACTGATTTCATTAAGAATATTTTACATATCTACTTTTAAATTTTATATAACAAGGAGAGTGGCGAAAAAATTTAAAATAGTTATTTAATGAAAACATACTTGATTCTGGTTTAGACAAACTAGAAATAACTTCGGGACTGCCTTTGCAATATAGATCGTAATGATTAGCTCCTAATGTCCTAGTAATGACACTCATTCTTTGTAAACTAGATGTGAACGGGAACTGTCGCACAATGCCAATCTCGACACCTTGCTCTGTTAAACTCATTGCGGAAACTGTCAAATCGGCATCCAAATTGTTCAGTGAAATATTCTCGATAGCATCCGAAACCATAGAATTGCGGCTTGTAGACGTAGCTGATACCTCAGTCACTTGCTTAGCAGCATACTTTGAATCATTAGGCGGCCGTACAACTGTTGGAAACAACATCGAGAATTTGGATGTATCCGACACATCTGGTTCTTCCAAAATCCAGCCTGTTGATTCGAACATTTTTAAGTCCAGAGGATCGCCTACAAGCTGATTGTCTATAATCGTAATTCCATGACAAGTAATCATCCCGATCAGAGTTTCATTCAAGGGAAGAGATTTGATATTTTTAACGGGAAATTGGAATTTCTTAGAAGAAACAGGTACAACACCCCACATATCCAAACCATCTTCCGTTAAAGTTCCAGTTTTATCGAAACATACACAATCTGAAAATTAGTATACAAGTTTTTAATTACAATATTTTAATTATAAATCTAAACAATAATATGATAAATGTTCGGGACAAAGAATTCCGCAGGAGTATACTAAAAATAATTCAAGTCCAGAATTTTTTGTAGTATACTACTTCTGAGGAATTTATATTTTTTAATATTCCAGAATTATACTGCAAATATTTTTGAAGACGAAGAAGTGCCTTTGTGATGTCGAAAACAAAGAACCCGTTGAGCACGCTTCAATAATCTAATATAGTAAAGTAAGTAAATGACTTACCAATAGAGCCCGAAACATTAACGGCGCGTGGACTTGTACAATAAATTCGCATCTTTTTTAATCGAGATTGTGCGACATGTCGACCGACTGACATAGCCGCTGGTAAAGCAGGTGGTACGACGATAGTAATCAAATCCAAAGCCTCATGCGCGATTTCTCCAGCTGAAATGCCTCTTAAAGATTTGGACACAATTGTATACATCATACCAATAAACGCAATCCCGGCCAAAAAAATAACGACTTTATAAGAGTCCTGCTCGAATTTGAAATCTACAGGTGGTGGATACATAATTGAGCGTACCAATCCACCTTTACTTGTGCTAAATCCCGTCCTGATCACCACTGCCAAAACCTAAAATATAAATTAAATAAATATTACATTATCTTTGTAGGAAACAAAATTTATATTAAATAAAAATCATTACCATTTGCCATTTTTGATAGATCGTTTATTAATAACTTTTATTTAGAAATAATAAATTTACCTTTTCAGTTCCGAAATATCTGGTTTGTAAAACTCGTGTTCCGCAGTATAGAGTGTGTCTCGCGTGTTCTTTGGTGTCATACATCGTTTCATTAGACATAGGTACTGGAGTTTTAGTAACAGGCACAGACTCGCCCGTGAGCATGGATTCATTAAGAATGCAGTTGCCAGTAATAAGCACTGCATCACAAGGCATCTGACAACCATGGGAAGGTATAACTAGGATATCGCCTGGCACAAGTTGTTCCGTCGGGATAGTCGCTGTTAAACCAGTCGACCTGTCTCTCAGTACTGTAGCTACGTCTGAAGAAGATACTGTAGAGCGCAAATGTCGCTGATTCTACAATTTCGAATTCATTTATTATAAAATGTTAATGATAATTATAATTCAAAATACAACTATAAAAGAAATAAACAAGATATTGTCCAAGATAATTTACATAATCTAAGATCACAAGTACAAGCTTTAATTTACAAAAATAATGTTGTTAATTTTATTACATTCAATATTTATTTAATATGGATCAACGTGAATTAAGCAGACTGGTTGTATTGTTAGCATCATTGTAATACAAGTTACTTACTTTACGTGTTTGGAAGACTTCCAGTGCAACACAGACACTTGAAATAAAAAGAATAACCATGGCATAGTAATAATAATCATTAGAAACCCATAGGCAAAAGCTGAATATTTGGAAGACATAAAATGGATTCAGAACCTCTAAGCAAAGCAGTGTCAAAATGCTTTTGATCGGCACGACAATTTCATTTTTCCCATATACTAAACGTCTGAAATTATAAAAAAAATAAAAAAATTCATTAGTTGAAGAAGGTCATTAATTGTAATAAATATCTAAATTATTTAATTATTTATTTTTTGATCGATTAAAATATTTATATATTTTGTATTTGATCTAATTAAAATTTTACCTCATAAATTGCTGTTGAACACTCAAACCCGATATTTGATGTAAAGTGGATGTATAAATTCCTGTATCGAGGCCTTTTAACTTCAAAAATTCGCATCTGTCTGGATCCCAAACGTAAGTTAGTTTTTTACAATTAAAAGTATTAATTGTTTCAAAATCTGAAAATCATAAATTTATTAATTTTACCATTAAGAAAACCCTACAAAAAAGATCATTAAAGTATTTTTTTCAAGTTCTGAGTCAGGTAAGGCTAAACGTGAAGAACAAAAGAAAGACAGAGAGAGAGAGAGAGAGAGAGAGAGAGAGAGAGAGAGAGAGAGAGAGAGAGAAAGGGACAAATATATGATTGCAAAGGATGCTGTAAAACAAGCAAACAGTGAGGAATTAATATAAATTACTCACTTTTAAAACTGCCACCATGAAGATGAACAGATAACATTGGCAATTTCTTTTCTTCTTTGACACTAATCATGCTACCATTTTCAACCCATTGTTCGTTATTAACAATGGAATCCTCATCAATAGCAAATTTTCTGTAAATAATAAAAATTATATTGAAAAAATTACTTTTTAAAAATATTAACATTATCTTTATTATAAAAGTTCAATATAAACAACTTGTAAGACAATTATAATCGCTGAATTGAACCTTTTTTATACCTACATTGCATCTTCAGCAACCATAGTCTTTATACTCTTGACATAATAGCTCGTGTGTTTTCCTTGATATTTTTCGACTAAAAGAACAGTTTCTGCTTCGTCCAAAGGACAATTAGAATGTGTAGATATAAGCATAAATCTGGGAACCCAATGAAAAAATAGTCGTAGCAAACCTCCAGTAACAATTATTAGAAACCATGTTATGGCAGTGCGCATATAATTTCTTTTGTATCTAAAATAATAATTGTTTTATTAATCATTAAGTTCGAGTTTTATTGCACACAAAAATTAGAATAAAAACAAATAAATGACAATTAATAATAATGATAAATCATGATCTTACCCATAAATTTCCATCTGGTCTTCTTCGCCCAGGTTGATGTAGTCCACATTGCTCTTGAGGTGAAGAAGACCGTTTTCTCTGGTTCCTAAAATCGACGGATTATGCATTTATAATTTGCACAAGAAAATAAAACATCTATTGTACATAAATTGCTTTTATAAAAACAATATCGTATAATTTTATTAATAATTTGCTCACTTTCAATAATTTATAACATAACTTAAATGAAATAATAGCGCCATGTTGAAAAAGCATCTTGATATGTAATATTTGCTAATGACTCAACACGTTAACCATTAACTTTAAATAAATATTCAAACCACGATTATAACCGACACTTATCTTTCGCAGATAAAGAAGCAATTTTCCTTTGAAGCAAAGGTATTTGTATAAAAAATATACAACAAAAATATATTTTATTAATTAGGTAATTAAAAAAATTAAAACAGCTAAACTTTTTTATAGCTAAACTATAAAAAATCTTATACAAAAATATAAAAACAAAATTTTATTAACTGAAATATACATTATTTTGGAATTTTTTATGTAAAATAAGATAACAAATTAAGATTCGATTCTTCAATTTTATCTATTATAATTTACACAAATTAAACGTTTTTAAGTAATTCTGAATAGTTTATACATTATAAAAATAATTCAAAAGAGTAAAAAAAATCGAAAAAGATGATTAATTATATAAACAAGTAATTAGTATTGGAAAGTTATTCATTAAATGTCGCAATAAATACTGCTATCAATTTTTTTCAATTTAAATATCGTTTCCTTTGTAAATAATGAACAGGTAAATAAACGATCAATGCTATATTTGAATAAAAAATGGAAACAATAAAATTTTGATTATTCTCTAAACTGTTTATAAAAAATCTGTTTTCAAGTATAATTACATTACATTATTAAATCTTTGGATGTAATTCATTGCGAAATGTACTTAACACCCTCAAAGAATTGTCTATAGTGTCTATTATTTTACCATAACATTACAGTAAACTGTAATAACTATATTTCATAGTTATCTTAGTTCTCAAAATAGAGCAATCCGCATTCACGTGTATATTAATTTTTTATTCTATATATTTTTCAATACATGTATAAAGTATACTGAAAGAAAAATGTGATAGATACATAACTACCATATAATGAATTTTTTATCAAAATATAATATCTAATTATATTGGTAACATTTGTGGTCGAGACTACCATATTGCCTAATTTAGTAAACCAAATTTAAGGAACTGTAACCCTATGCATATTTCAACTAAATTAAACGAAAATTGATATACTAACAATTGCAACCAATTCGGTTGTGATTCCCGTACTTCTTGGTGTATTTTCTAATAATATATAATATAATTTGTAAAAAAAAAAAGAATAAATATTATTTAAAAACTTACAAATTATAGTTCATCCTTCAAATAAAATTCAATGTAGAAAAATTTAGTCTAATGATCGACGTTTCAGACATAGATAACAATTATTAACATTCTAAAAAAATACTAATTATCATTGCCGACAAATGTCTGAGTATTGATAGTTAATATCCACACATTGAGTATCGGTGTAAATAGATATTAATCATAAATGTGCAGTGTTTAGCAACTATCGTTAATTTAAATATCCTTATTAGCCTAACAATAATTAATAATGTATGTCAATGTCCGGAATATCAACTTTCATTGATTCCTTTCGTTTAAATTTCTTCGCGTACTTTTGCTAATTCCCTAACGGCCATGGATTTTTGAACTGTATTACCCCGCTCCCCTCCCATTTGTTCAATTTTCTTACTATTAAAGTAAAACAAATAACTCTTCTGACAATCAAAGTTTCTTTCTAATTTTCTCTATAAAACTGAATCAAAACTTTCCTAAAATGTCGAAAGGATTTGAATTCAGAGTTATGAAAAGTTAAAACTTAAATCTAACAGAAGCAACGAAACAAACCAAAAAGAATACGCATTAGAATGAACTGAAATAACCAAAGCTTCGGGTACAAAATAACTGGATTCGGGGCAATTGGCGCTTACCCTCGAGCAGCTCCGTCTTTTGCTCCCGCTGGCGTTCCGCCTGGTTGGTGGAGGGTCTCGCGCCGAACACATTATAATTATTCCTGGCGAAATTGAGATTCAGTTTGTTCGGCGTGGCCGGCATGACTGCTTCGAGGATGATAAACAAACGAATTGCGACTTTCGAACCTCTCTTTCACGCGGAAGACTTGAGCTCTCGCCACTAGCTCTCGCTATTATCTATTGGATAATCCACTACACCTACATAATGCACTGATTCACGAGCGGGGTGTATGTGTATATGTGCGTGCTTATAATATTTATATCGTACAGAAGCGAGAACGATGACAATAATTATCCAACGATTATAATAATTACGTAATGATAATAATATTAATAATAATAACTGTAACCGCGGAGGAATATATTAATAATAATGGTAATAACGATGGTGATAAAAAAAATAATAATGACAAATCTTGAGGAGTGACGATAATATTAATGGTGAAATGTACAATGATGCGAAAGGCGACGGTAATGACACAATAATAATGCGCACAATAATATGGTAGAATGTGTCAAGTTATAGCAATCGATCAACCGGTAATAATGGCAATATTAATAAACGATAACAAGGATAAGAACGGTAGCTGTCGGTGTATTTGGTATGCGATGTGTGGGAGTGTCTATGGCGCACGTGACTGTCCCGTCTGCTACCGACACCGGCTCGCGGGCCTCACGAAGTGCGGTGTGCGCGCGGCCACGCCGCTCCGGGCGCGAACTTGCCCACGGTCCATTGTCACCAGTTGTCCCCAGTTGACGAGATTGTCCGCGTGCCGACTCGGCGCCGGTGCTATCGTGGCGGGCTGCGTCGATGCGCGCGGCCGGCGTGTCAGTCGCCTGGGTCGGCCAGTTTGCGCCAGCCAAGCCGAGCCGTCCTGGTAGCGGGTCGTCCAGTGGCGCGCATGCCCCGCGTCTGCCGCCGCTGCTGCCGCCGCTGCTGCCGCTGTTGTTGCTGCTGCTGCTGCTGCTGCTGATCGCCCTCCCGTGGCGGCTCGCTCGCGCACCGCGCCTCTCCTCTCACCGGGTACACGTGCCTCCCTGTGTGCGCGTCCCGGTGTTCGCCCTGATGCATTACGGGTCCTGCGGGATGTGCGGGCGCTGCCGACGATCCGGCTGCTGACACTCGGCCCTTCCGGGATGACCTCGCTCCTGCTACTAATAGGCCAACATTCGTCAGTTTTCGGCTCTCGCGTGTTTAACTTATTTAGCGCTGTTAGTTACGTTATTCGTATGGTGATCGACAGTATTTAGTTCCATTAATCTTTGTAAGCTCTAACTGTTAGTAGCAACCGTTGGCAAAGAAAAGAAAATGAATGGCATTTGGAAATATTTTATATAATTTACATGTGATATTATTTCTATTTGGTCAACTTGATTAGTAAACTAATGGAATTTAGTTGATAATTGGTTTATATGTAGGAAGATATTCCTGATCTTCTACATTCCCACTAAAATAGTGACGTAGGAATTTATTTAAGTATATTTATCGAATTAATGAAAAAAATAAATAAAAAAACTTGTACAACAGATTTGTATGATATGATTAATAATTATTGTTGGTAATATTATAAAGTAATGTATTAGCTAACGTAACACTTTTTTATATCTGGCAACCTTTGCACGGATAAAAAAGATAAAAATTAATAACATTGTTAGTAAACTGGTCATGTACTTGAAACATTTAAATCATTTAATTCGCTTAAATTTTCGTTCGTTTTAATTCTTTTCGTTTAAATCGTTTAATTACTTATAGATGACTTCGACCATGAATTGGAGCACGGATGAGAGCGATTATAACTATTATTTCAATTTTTTTTATTAATATTCCAATCTCAGGATTTTCATTAAACCACCTGGTGGTTATATTACCTCAACTCACTAAAGTATCAAATTAATTGCTGCTATTGTTCATTTGATCACTTTATAATGCAGTCTTCCCCCACATTATGTTATTTAATTTGCATTAAGTACGGATTTATAGCTTTTTAACATTAAACTATTAATACGCCTTTGTTACACTAATTGTTTGTGGCTGGTTTAATATATTTATTCAGATGAAATTTATACATTCAAAATATATTTTTATTCAATAAAAGTATATAATATCGTATAAACTTATGGTAAACTCATACCTTAACTATTAATTTAAAAGTGAATAATAACTTTCAATGTTACTGTTTTAAAAAAATTAAATTATATAATTGACTTAAAATTTTTTCATTTAATAACCTATCTTCTTAGTAATACTATAACATTGTAAATTTCATGAAATATACTAAATTACCTATGTCTTTGAAAATTTGATATTGCAATTTTATCTTCATTTTGTAATCAAATCTCAATCTTATATAATTTGTCAACTCCTCAGTTTTCAGAAAATATGCTGAGTTACAAGTCTTACTGTGATACATATCAGAACTGCAACTTGGCAAGTTTTTCAATTAATCTTTATTCCATCGACGGTTATATTAAGATGATTAATTTTTGTAATATAGTTAAATTAAAATTATTTGTTTAGTTATAATCAATATAATAAACATTAGAATGTACTATATATTCAAATAAATAAAACTTTATAATAATCATAATAAAAATAATAAGGTTTCTTGAAATTTAAACTATGTTATTGAAATCATATAAAAGTTTTGCACAAGTCATTGTAAATGTTGGTAAGAAATTTTTACTTTAACTTAATAACTTCTTTCGTGTATAAATTTACTTAAAATATTAATAATTCAACCACAATATTTAAAATTCAAAACGATGAGTTAGCCAAAAGAGAAGTCGCAAAAAATCTAGAAATGATATCTCTTAAATAAATCGCATGTAATTATTTTTTATATACGCGCGCACATGCGCACACGCACATTTATATATAATACTTTAGACAAATGTAAAAAAGTTAGCACATAAAAACATATTACAATATAATGCAAAATAATCTAGAATTATCAAAAAATTATATTTGAAAATTACTGAACGAAGCAATAATTCAACTTTGAAAGTTATGGTGTTGCTATCTAGTTAGATACTTAATTTATGTCCTAGTCCTAATTATGAATATTTTATGTAGTTCTTATAAAATAGCAGTATGCAAATTTTGAACAACCATCATATCTGTAGTACAAGTTTATTCACTTATTCTATATATGCTTTTACTAAATGAATATACTTAATCTTACTTACACTTCTAATCCATAAAATTAAAAGGTATATATTTTCCACATGAAATGTTGTGTCGTCTTTACTGCCATATGCTTCTATTCATAAATAAGAATTCTCCAAGTGTAATGTTATCAATTGTAGTGACAATTATAATCTGCATGGAATATTTGTAAAAATGAGAAATAGAAATTTAAAAGTAAGTAGAGTTTACACCATAATTTGCAACACGAAGTAAATAACAAATATAGGTCATTCTTTGAAAATTAAACTATATCTGAATCAATCAATAACACCAATCGGATTAAATACTTTACTACCAGTCATCGCTTTGAGACGAACAAGTTACTAATAAATAATGGTGCTCCAATTCTTGTTTATAATTAAATGGTCTCTATTCTATAAATGCATTAAATATGGATATCCTTAACAATCATTCAGCTTTAAATTGATGATTTGTTTGATGCGATTATTTTAATTCATAGATTATAATTAGAAAAACATAAATAAAATTACTTTATTATGAGAAATTAAAATAATTGTTCTGCTAAAATTATCTGTTATACGACTGAATGTCTTATGACAATGTTATCTGCAGTTTGACTTTACTTACATTACTTAGTGGTACCAAGAAAAAATCATTACTAATGTTTTAAAATTACTGCACTACACAGTTTTATTCTGTGTAAGACTTATGAATCATCATAACCTTAGGTATGACAAGGATTTGATATTTCAATCATGGGAGTTGTAAATAATATAGATTTTCCATTTATTGTAAGTTATGTCGCCCTCTAGAGGATACTATATACATTAAACAATTTTAAACCAACAAGTTCTTATATTTCAAAGTGATGACCAATAAAAGTAATATCATATCAACAGTATACTTTCCATAATATTTAACTTCAATTTTAATCAATGTTTATACAAAAATTGTAATCATTTGTTTTACTTTATAAACACTTAGAGACAAGTTTAATATATTAATAATAAACTTGTTTAGTAATGTTTTACGTACAACAATTTGAATTCTTAGAAAACATGCATTAATATTCTAACAAATAATAAAAATTTGCAGAAATTATGACAGTAACATATATTTTAGAGTATACCAAGACTCTTTTCTATAAGTATTTAATTGTTAAAGATGAATTCTCAGTCTTAATCCCAAACATCTTAGAATTAATTTTTGACAGTTTATATATCAATCGTTGTAATACTTCATTATGCCATTCCTTTTCTCTTAACAATGCTATTCAGTGACTGAGCCACTCTTTTTCGCACTCATCTTTGCTTTAATTATAATTTTTAGAATTGTAACCAATTACTAATAATGAACAGATTTGAGAATTATTATTCAATTATAAATCCTGTGTAATCGTTTCTATAAAAATTATTGCAAATTAATATAAGCATCATTCATTATTTGTATTATTAATATCAAAGACTGACAATTATGTAACATGTACAAGTAACTTAATTCCAATGACAACAAAGTATAATAAATGAATTCTAAATACTGTCGATCAATACAAAATAAACAAAATAACAGAAAGGGACCCTTAACTACCTACCCTTAATTACCAACAATCGATAACACAGATGCGACGAGGAACTTCGTCGATTTATCAGGTTCGAAGTCTAAGTTTGGAGCACGTCAAGGTTCCCTATCCGGAAATAGTCCGTACAGTCTAATAATATCCTCGAGATAACCTCAACGGTCAAAGCAGCAAGATCAAGCGAGACCGACAAGGAGCGTGCCCGAAGAAGGACTTCTAAGGAGCAGACTAAACGAAAAACAGTTCTCCATTGTCGTGCGAAAGAAAGAAACGTAAAAGAAAAAGAAAAGAGTACGATATCGTTGGGGTACGGTGGCGCGATGGCGGTTTGAAGCGCGGTCGCATTGAAACGGGAGACCCGAACGCCGCCGGTAACGCCACACACACTCCGTTCGCAAGTCGTCGTCGCAATCGCGCGAATACACGAATGCCGCGCGGTCCGCCGTGCAAAACCGAACGTCTCGTTGCATTTACGCGTGCGCGCGCGCTTTATCCGCCACCCTGCGTGACCCGAGTGCAAAACGCACTCCCAGGCGCAGAATCGATTCGTCCTGCGCAATGCAAGCGTTCGTACCAATTGTTCGTTTCTAATTTATAATTAACCCTTCGTCGGTAGGTACGAAGATACAAATTTTTTATAGTGAGATTTATTCTCACTACAGTTTTATATAAATATGAATTTCAATCTTTATTATTCCTAATAGCGTGTAATATTTATATGGTATTAGAATACTTTTTTAAAAAAAATACAACTATTTTCTAAATATTCAAATATCTACAAGATTATATTTTTGTAATATCTTCCCTGTAAAAAATGTTGGCATTAAACGGAATAGAATGAAATTGAAATTCAGAATATTCAATTTGATTAGGGAAGTTTTCGGAATTGAAAATATTTCGATTTCAATTAGATTTTACAAATTTAATTCCACGTCCGATGTATTATACTTTCAAATCCGAAAACTTCCCATTCTGAATTGAATATTCTCCATTTCGATTTCACTCTATTCCATTTAATGCTAACATTTTTTACAGGGTATAATTGAAACATATAATTTAATATAAATATGGACAACTTTTGCCTCAAACATAAGTTTCTTTGTATAACACTTCAGAAATAATTATAATAACCATAAACATTTACTTCTTTCTTATGTAAACTATTTAAAAATATTTAACTTTTGCAATTTGAAACACTACACTGAAAGTTTTATTATATATTTAATGAATTATATCAAATATACACAAATAAAGAAGACAATTCTTGTTATATGTTAAAAAATTGTTAAACGTGATATTAATAAAAGATAACATATTGTCAGTTAAAACAAGTGACTTTCATTGTTCCTTCTTATGCCTGAAGATATATCTAATCCGCAAGATTATTATCAACAAATATGAACTGATTAAAGGCTGGAAATTATATGATAACTATAAACATTTCAGAAATTCATTACTGAATTTAAAAAAAATTCCATTAACTTTTTTAAATTTTTCCAGTCTAATATCGTTAATTGTTTACTTCTTAACTGCACACCAAAAAATTAATGTACTTCCCCAGAAGTGACAAATATTATTTAATATTTTCAGAATATCAGAATAATGTTAGTATAATACGTTAAATTATTTATTATAAAATAATATCCCAGAAATATATTACAAATATAATATATCCCTTTTGTATAATATCCCAGGGATATTATTCTAATACTTGCTATGTTTTTAGGAAGTTCAAAAAAAATTAAATCAATTGGTGCTGAACCAATTACAAGTCTCATGTGTACAATACTGAACTATAATGCTTTCTGAAAACTTTATCTTTAATAGAAATTTATAATCATCGATAATTTCTTGATGATCGTAAGCTCCTGATAACACTAATTTTTATAGAAGGCTGTATAGCTCAGTGGTAAGCATACGAAACGTTGAGTTTGCGGAACATGAATTGAGTTCAACACAGTTAAATTTTTTTCATTAATTTTTTTGACACTTTATTAAAATTGTATTTTATTATGTAAATAATATTCATGTAATATCTCTGCAACATTATTCACTTATGAGATTAATATAAAGGTCATCTTTTAAGTTTTAAAAGGCAATTAAATTATAATGAATAATATACACTAATTAATGTTCGTATTTTTTTCTAATAATAAGTGATGTAATTGTTAAGTTTTAATATAATGTGCGTTACCAGCAAGAATTTTAAATTTTTTTTACAGAGTATATTAAATAAAAAGATGTTTAAACATTTTATAATTAAATTAAATTTCATTAAATAAATACAAATTAGGCAAACATTAAGTAAACACAAGTAATTTTATTGTGTTTATTAATTAATTTTTCAATTAATAATTAACTGGTACATTTATTTTTTGAAGTTTATGTAATGTTTTCATTCATTAACATAGGGGATAAAAGTCTTAAGGACTTGTTAGTAGAACACTAAATAATATTAACTAGACATTTTTTCATGGTACTCTATTGTATAAATATGGTGCAGACAAAAATAAGAATTTAAAAACACTTCTATCCAAGTAGAAATTAATGCAATTTTTCACATAAAACTTGATCATTCAAATTTAAACATCTTGAAGTTGTGTTATGTACTTGTTATGTATGTAAATATTCAGAATAATGTTTATTTAGTACAATGCCTCTATCAATTTAAAATTATTTTATAACATAAAACTTCAAAATCTCATTTATTTTGCACTGTAGCCTCTAGTTTTTCATAATTGGAAAATTTAATAATTTTAATGTTAATTTAAATAAACAACAAACTTTTAATTAAGAATTATTAATTTTATATGAAGTTTCAAGTATGTTTAATATACTTAAATTGCTACCACTTATTAATTTAAACATTGTTTAAATATGGAAAAAATTGCTATCTTCGTGATATATTTAATGTATGATAATAAATCAAGATAAATTTATAGTCTTTTTTTACTCATTACATTCTTCAGTTTAAAATCTTTTTCTCTTCCAAGTGCTTTAAAGATTAGTTTTTAATATTAATATAACTTAACATTTTTCATTTTCATTTGTTTCATTTGATAATCATAAATTAAATCATTTACAGAAAAAAAACCTTACATACAGTTTAATACAGAATGTTATAATAGGATATTATATAGTTGAAAATTTTAAATTACTTATAGAAATTAAGTGATCACCTGATTTACAAATATTTATATACAAGTTATGTGACATTCGATAAACCGAGATAATAACTAAACCGGTTATATTCACTTTTTCTACCTAATAATTTTAGATAAAAAGAAAAAAAGTAATAAATTTATTGAGCACTGTTCTTTTTTCAATTACTTTGAATGTTACTAACTCGTTTAATCTTAAATATACAGCTTGTAATTTAGATTAAATTACAAGATCAAATGATTAGACTTAATATCAACTTTTTTCCATCATTCTTATACTAATCATAAATTAAAGTAAAAGTTTTTTATATATGAAAAATATATAACATACAAGTTAGGTTAAATTAATTTAAATAAGATTATACGACTTATTTAATCTTATGATAAAAATTTTACTAAGTTTAGTCACAGTTTTTGTAAAGAATGAACGAAAAGAATTAAAAATAAAATTATCTTGAAATAGTCCTTATGTTCATTATTAAACAGAGGTTATTTATAAACTGAAGCACAATTTTGTATCAAAAATAACTACCATAAATAGCATTAAATTAAAGTTACACGTTGTAATTTATCATACCTTTTAATTCAGAATGATAAAAATTCTATTCTTATTTCCAAAAACTGAGGTTAGAAATGACTAATTTCTTAAATTGTAGAATATTTAAATGAAATATGTACTCTATATTTATTTTAAATGTATTCACAAATGAAAATCTTGTACAAAATAGGTCTATTGAAATTGTTCTGAAAAAGGTAGGAAAAATTACCTTTTTTCTCAAAAAGTATACACATTTCATGCAATTTACTGTTCACAATTTGATATAAATAATCAAAACTTTCCATTAGTTAAACTTTCACTCTAAAGTTGTCAAATAATTATTTATATTTTTGTGAAATAAGCATTGATCGTTTTATTTTTTTTTATTATTATTATTATAACTTTTTAATAGTTACCCAAAATATAGGAAACAAAATAGAAATATATAATAAATATAAATATAATAATATTAATAAATTAAAATCAAAATAGAATAAAATTCTACCGTTCATAGTATCCATGTGCAGAAGTTCAAAACAAGAAACACATAACTAAAATACAAATTCAGCAGATCATTTTCTACACACATTAGCACACCATTGATGAAAATCAAACTACATGTTATATGTTTTGAACGGGGACGTATCGAAACCACTTGCACCAACAACGACACGAGACACACTGTGATAGCAAAGTTAGTGGCATTAAGAAAATGACCTGTCTACCAAATTGCCTAAGAGCTAACATTCAATTGGTCGATTTTCAGTTTCTCATTAACAGTCGTTATATTTGATAAACATCAGACTTATAACCAAGGATTAGTATTAATGTGGTATTAATCTATCTATATAATGTGAGATAAAATTTTTTTAAATAAAAAATTATTTATTTTTTTAAAACTTCATACTTTTTTATTTTACTATTAGTTCTTCGTTGCCTATTTGTGTGCAGAATCTAAGCTGACTAATTATTTTATTATTAAATAAAATTTTTTATGATCTGGAAAATGAAAAATCATTTTCTTTGATTAGAGATTAAGAACAAGCCGTTGATTCTAAACGCGTTATACCATGTGATCATAAAAGTGAAAGTAGTGCAATAGCAATGAAAAATAAAGCCAAATGGCACATTAGTGTAAGTGTGATGTAATAAAAGTAACTTTGCAATTATACTCCGAGAAACACTTTTATCGGCCACACAATAAACAGTTGTATAACTCTTTTTACTGACAAATATTTTACTATCATTATGATTATATTATCGTTCTATAATATTTATAGTAAAATATGCATAAAAATAAGACTTAGTTTATGATACTGAAAAATGAAACGTTTTTAAAATACAAAATATATACAACTGGTTTCATTTTGTACTTACTCATCTCATTTTCGTCTTTTGAATGTAAATAAACAATACCATTATTTTTGTTACATTAATTTGACCTTCCAAAGATGTACAAACGTTGTTTTTCTTTGCTGAATTAAAAGCAAAACGTTTCATTCTTCAGTTCTATACTTAGTTTATATAAGTAAATAAAAACAGTATTTAAACATTCATCAGTTATAACGAATATATGAAAATTGTTTGATCATGAATAAAAGCACGTTTGTTCAAAATTATGACATGTTACCATGCAAGCAACTAATGTTATAGATACAGTTGGAAGGTTTTGAAATATACATAGCGAGTAACACGTATAATGTATCATTTATAATATATTAAAACTTTTATTTCACTTCAGGTACTTTATACATTTTAAACAATAAAATTATAATACATTATTTGGTTAAACAATTGGAAATATTTAATGCTTAATATTAAACTATATATTTTTGAAATATGTGAAAAATATGATTTGTGATTAAATAAAATATATCAATACCTGAAATTTCTATTGCGCGATAATTTTATATATATATTAAATTTCTACAAAATAATATATATAGTAAATGTTAGCAGAATATATTATAAAATATAGCCTTTGTTAAAAGAAATCGTGTGCAAGCATGGTGGAGAAATCTTAAACAGTTACTAGAGTATTTCCTTATAACAATTTCATTTGCGCTTCTTAAAAATAGAGAAAAATAACAAAAAAACGAACAGGAATGACATAGTCACGACACTGACTTACTTACACAATGTGTATAGAAATAACTATCAACTACACTAGAAACCCATTTTATAAACACTTTCAGGACTGGGAACTCCGTTTTATTCACAAATGCAAATGTCGCATTAAACTTCGAACTGATTGGTTAGTTTCTCATATGTTATTTATTTCAATTGGTCATTTAACCCTTAACCAGAAATAATATGAGAGAAATAAAACAGACCTTTGTTTTGTAGAATAAAGTGAAGTTATAAACAAAGTAGGTGTGAATAAAGCAGAATTCTAGTGCGAAATTCATCCATAAATAATGAAATAAAAATTCGTACATTTTTATTTACCTTAAAAACTTACAAATATATTTCTAGTAACACATGCGAGAAAGTAGCGACTTTCCCCTCAAAATACGGACGAAAAATGTTTAATTTCCAATTTCTGACGAAAGTGAAGATAGACTGTTAATAAGTATTTTTGTGTCTCGTTTTTAGGCATAAAAGTCGCTATCTTCTCGCATTTGTTGGAAAAAACTTCGTGTACAACGAATGCGATTCTCTGCTTATGTGATTACCACACGAACGAGTAAACAATTCGCACTCATTGAGAATCACCATTATTCGTCCATAGTTGCATAAATAAAACATCATACTCTACTGAGAAATAATAATTATTAAATTTGTAGTATAATCCATAGAAGAGAGACTACAAACTTAAAAAAATTAATTTCATAGATATGTAACACATCATTAGATGTTTTATAACGCATACATACACACGCGCACGCGCAGAGAGAGAGGCACATATACATTCACCGAACAATGGTCTTGGAGACTTCTATTTGGAGGCTTAAGTACACGGGGAAATGCCATTAAACCAAAAACTCTAGGTTTTCCGTTAAATATTTTATTTATTATATATTTTAGTCTATTAAATCAACATCGAACAATAATAGATATTGAAAACATTACTTTGCAATATCGAGAACGTTATTGCTATAATGGCATTTTTTATTCCGTATACGCGTTTTACACATTTGTATTTCAAATATCTTTCAAATTTTGAAAAGAAATTTAAAACGGTTTAATTCAAATTTTTGGTGGAAGCAATTTTTTAAAATTTAATTAAATTTTTAACTCTAGGGTCTTAAATTCAGGCAGTATATTCAAAACTGCTAATAAATATTACAGTGTCATTGGAACAGACCCTACAATTAAAAGTGTCTTTAAAACTCTCAGAAAGTATTTACTTTAATGGTAAAATTTGTCCCCAAATCCATAGTTCTGTAAAGGCATACCTTAACATTATAATTATATGATGATATATACATTTTAAATACATATTTACAATAAAATAGATGTATTATTTTAAAAAAATTAATTCACAGTTATAGCAGGTCCCAATTGTCGAATCAGATTATAACACTCTTGAAGTCGTTTATGATCACCGATTTTTTCAAAGCTTTTAGCGGCTTCCGCAAGCATTCCTGCGCGTTCTCCAGGAGAAGCTAAAAGTAAAGGCGGAAGATGTCGACAAGCGAGACATAAAGCCGCAGCATGTTCACGTTCACCACTTCCTTCTTCATGTGAACGGTCTTTACCACAAATAATGGAGGAACGGGAATGTCTTTGTATTAGACTTCGGTCCAATAGAATCTGTGTCTTTACTGGAGCAGCATTGACCATCATTCGCAGTGTAGCTTCATATAAAAAGACTCTTGGAAGAACAGGCTATAAATGCAAATAATGCGAATATTTAAATTTGTTTATTCATTTTTCAATAATAAAAAGAAAATAGATAAATTGAATCTGAAAGTCTCGTGTTTTCATTTTCATGATATATCTTACTATATGTATAAATCAAGAGAATGTGTATGAATTAAATAATGATCACAATTCAAATGCACAGTTAGGAAAGCTCTAGTCATAAAATTTATATTCTAAAAGAATAGAACTAATTGCATATTTTCATAAAATTAAATTTAAATCAATTTAATTAATTAACTATTATATAATAATTAAACATTATATACTTTTAATTAAAAGACAATAAATAATATTAAATAATAGTGATAAAATGAATAATAAAGTTAAATTAAAATATGTAATTAAATGTGTATTAAAGTAAATATTCATTTTTATCACACAGTATAATTTAATTACTTTACTTGTAATAACAAATAAATAATTAAAACAAATAGTTTACCTTTACCTGTATATGCTGACAGATTTGTCGCAAACAGGCTAAATCTTTTTGGAAGCCTAACACCATTGGCCCAGGGCCCATCTGTCCAATTTCAGTTTCTATCTCTTGCCACAATGATGTACGCATCTCAAGAAGCCAGTCACAAACCCACAATTGGGTTAACTAAAAAGATTTAATATTATTTAGTTTTTAAATTTGTATTTACTTATTTATATATATATACTATGAATAAATAAACTACAAGTCCATACAAAATTAAATAATAATTGTATATAATAATAACAAGATTATTGTAACACATGAAAAGGACCTAGATAAAAGTTCGAAAAGTCGTGTAAATCACTGAAATGAATAAATTTTTAGTTACGTAAATATATCAAAATAAAATTTTTCATATATTTACGCAACACATAATAAGAGATATCTAGCTACTATCAACGACAATACCATGATGGATTGGAATGTCAAAGTGAAAGGTTTAATTATAATTCTGAAATAAAAGAGTTCTTTACTTTTATAAATAAAATATTCGGTGTAAAATTTAAATTATCTAAAGCAAGAAGAGATTAAAAAATACTCTTTCATGAAGTGATATGAAAATAGTTTAATTTATTAGATTATACAGAGCGTAAAATACTATTAAAATATAATTACAAAAATCGAAAAAAATCAGTAAATTAGGTGTGTTTAAATAACAAAAAAAAAATCGGTCGTGAAATAGATTTAAAAACAATTAAAGTTCATAAAGCAGATAAAAAAGAATTTTTTTGAACATTTTTCAGTAATGCATTAATTCTGGTGTTCTTTGTGGATGTTCTGGCACAAGCATTGCACTGCAGAAGTATTGCATAGTCATTTTTCATGCAATGCAACTACAATGCATGCTTATAACAGATAAATGCAACTCTGTGAAAAGAAAGGCAAAATGAATTGCATTAAAATGTACAAGACCATTAACATTTAATACTATATTTCTCAAAAATTTAATATTAAATAGTATCTCAGAAAAATGCTATGAATGTTCTACCTATAAAATATAATTTCCAAAATCAAAGCAAATTATGATTATTGTTAAGCAACAACAAATTCTACAAAGCTCATTACCAAGATTGTTTGAGAAGGCTGTCGTTGACAATGGTAATAAACCATTGACTGTTCAAGGAACGAACTGGCTTGTTCAATGAGATGAATAGCGCTGCGTTTGCTTGGACGTTTTGCGGCTTGTAAAGTATAGAGAACTGTATAAGGCAAAGGATTACATCGGCAATTGTTGTCTGACTGTTTACAACGCTTATCATACGGGTTTTTTTGCTCCACTATATTCCAAGCGTTAACATTTTCTTCACCAAGTCGCAAACTAGCAGCTGCACACATAACAGCTCCCCACCACAATGCGATTTCATCTTCACAATCTGCAAAAAAGATTATTTTCAAGCATCTTCATTTTAGTGTCTCTGTTTTCATAACTACATATAATTTTATAATATCAGAATAAATTTTGCGTACCCTACAGGCACGCTGATTTTAAAATTTTTTTAATTTATTACAAAATTTTACTACTAACTTGAAACAGCGAGTCTATCATCTCCCAGAAAGCAAACACTTGTTTCAGCAACTGCCATAATCTTTTTTGCACTCTCTTTAACTGTAGACATGTGTGGATCTCCAATAGTTCCAGTCAATAATCTTAAATTTTGATTAATTCTATACGATCTATAAGCTCTTGAGGCATAAGGAAGTGGCTCTCCTTTACTACTCTGTGAGGTAAATTCATCTGAAGCCAAAGCTTGCTCTTTATATGACCACTTTTGTGAAACTAAAAACTTAAATCCATCGTCTGTCATTAACCACTTCATCTTAGGAGGGACTGCAGCAGTTGACAGTAAACTTCTTGCCTTTTGCAAGAAATGTTTGTGTATAAAAGGAACATGAGATTGCTTGAAACAAAGTGCTGCATTTATGTAAATGTCGGCTAATACACCAGGTGAAATGCTGTCAAATGCAGCCTCAGCATAGTTGACTGCTGATAGTGCGAGAAACAAAGTTCCACTAGTGATACCCTCACACAAACGTAAACTCAATAACAGATTGTAAACCGTAGCCATCTCCATTGCAGAATTTGCCATTTGTTCACGCTCAGTTTTTTCAACAAAACGACGTCCCAAACGAGTAACCCAACGACCAATGTAAAGCTTATACAGAGTTTGTCTTAAAACTTGCCAAAGTGTACCAAAAAATATTTCTGTTCGAGTAGAAGGAATCGCACGTCCAAAATATTGTAAACATTGACGTAAATCACGATTTGCTTGGTCATGTTCTCGGCGACTCATATTTACTTCAGCCTGACGTTTCCAACGTCGCAGATCTAAATTCACTTTATTATCCGAGGAGAGTACAGGATCGCTGTATAGAAGAAGGCGACAGAGTCCACCGCCGAACACAATAGCATTCAATAACCAGATAATGAAAGTTGTCCAAAGAGTTGATACAGTTTCAGGGGTGTCTAAAATTTGTAAATTTAGCTATTATATTACAATACCATTAATTAACATACACTACACCTCCCAAAAAATTAAATGTTTAATATTCAAGAATAAAATAATATTAACCTTTATAATATAACAAAGTTCTTCCATCGGGTTCAGTAAAGTATCCAGTATTAAAGCTTGGCATCTTGTTCATGAAAATTCCTACAGGATTAAAAGCAAGGAACATAAACATAAAAGCGCACAGAGTTAACCTTGCATGATCTTGCAAGCCACTTTTCAGGGAAATTGCAGAACGATTAACATTCTTCATAATAACATCGGATTCCTCTTTTACTGTAGAAGGTGACACAGGTGAGAGTGGTGCTGAGGTTGGAGACATGGATGGTTCACTGCTATCAGATCTTGGTGGTGTGAGATCACCACTCGCCAACAATTCATGCAGATTTTGCCGTTTAGCTGCCATTTTCAATGTCATGTTTTCTTCTTTTAATTTTGCATTTGAATGTTGTAAAAACCTATCGTTAGACATACATATTAACTAATTAAGTTACAATTAAAATACAATTAAATTACCATTAAATTATAATTAAAAATAATTACATACCTTATATAGTCCACAGTTTTTCGTAGTATTGCAGATTTGTTTAATTTGGCATCAACACCAATTACAATGTTTTTGAGTTCAATAATTTTGTCATTAATTGATGTCCTGTACCTGCGCTCTATTGCATTATGAGCACTTCTTTTCACTTCCTTAACTTTTGGAACAGCTAAATGAGTAGATGTATTAATACGATTAATCTGCACTTTGTCTGTATCCAATACAACTGGTATACCTAAAAATTTTAATTAGATTAGAATAAATATTGCATTAACTTTGAATGTCACTTTTATTTATATATAATTTCATTTTATAACAATCTCCTTATAATATACATTTATTTAAAATGCGTATTCTTCTATTGATTAAAATTGTAATATTTACCAGTAGCAAACACAGCTCCTCCAGCAGTATTAACAAGAGTATGAATCTGATGTTGCACTGGCGTGGATGTTACTGCTTGGGATCCAGTAGAATAAACAACAGGTTCTGACTTAATTAATTTTGCAGGTAATATTAATTGATGGGCCTGATTGGCCATGGGAGCTAATGTCACCATAGGTGACTGAACACTGAAGTTGACAGCAGATGGAATAGCTTGTGGAAAAGGAGAGGTAAATATTGTAGGTGTTGGAGCTATGGACATTTTTGGAGTTTTATTTGATGGAGAATTCTGTGAATGTTGTTGTGATGGTGAATGTTGTTGTTGTGATTGTGTATGTTGTTGTTGTGATTGTGAATTTTGTTGTTGTTGTGACTGTGAATGTTGTTGTTGTTGTGACTGTGAATGTTGTTGTTGTTGTGACTGTAAATGTTGTTGTTGTTGTTGTTGTAATTGTGATTGTGGTTGAGGTTGTATTGGAGAATTATTTGAGATAATTGGCACATTCCCATTTTGTATAGAATTTATAATGCATGGTTCTTTAAGATCATTAACAGCATTCATAAAATCAAAATCTCCATTTATTGCCGATTCTTCAAGTTCAGACAACAATGTTTCATCATTAAATAAATTTTCATTTTTTAGAAGTTCACTTTCACAGCTGCTTAAAAGATCTGAAAAATGATTACCATAAATTTATAATCAATCACATAAATATTAATATTATTTAATATAAATAAATAAAACATCCAAATGAGATAAAAAGTCCAATACTATATAACTTTATTTAAAAGGTTTATTGTATATAATGCATTATAAAAGATGTTTCATAAAAATTGGAACAAATTTACAAGTGGCCAAATATAAAGAGATAAACACAAATTACTTTATTTGCCAAAATAAAAAGTCTTAAAAAAATACTTACTTTAATAATTTATAATGATATTATATCATTAATTTGTTTTTCTTTAATATAAATTGTTTTATTATTTTAATTTTTTTTCATATTTTACAATGAAGGTCTGAATTGCCATACATATCATATCCTTCACAAATCTTAAATATATCTGAATTTAAAAGTTTTTTCATATTTCGATTTTAATTGAACAGAATAACAATTATTCACTTAAAACAATTACAATGAATTTCTACTCACAATTTCTTAAATATTATTTTATTCTATTAAATTTATTGAATTATATAATTTATTAAATATTAAATAAAAAATATAATTAAAAATAAAAATTAAAATTTACAATAAAATAAAATGTCATTGCACTATTTTAATATAATATAATAAAAAAAAATTCAATTATTTAGAATTAAATATAGAGATAATTACAAATGAAGTGTCAAGAGAAAGTATAATTATATAAAAAAAATAAAAATATATACTCAAAGTTTAAAAATAAGTCACATATAGGTAAATAAACAAACAAACAATTAAAAATAAATAGGTAATAAAGTTTACTAAAAAAAGAGTAAAATGACAATTAAACTTTTATTATAAAGAATAACTTGTTTACAGGTATGTGCAAATGATACAATAAATTAACACCTAAAGATAATAATAGGATGATTACCATCGAAACCAGTCATTTCATTCAAATCAAAGTTATCAGTCGCAGAAAAATTAACGAAATCGTGGTCCTGGGCCATGGCCCAGGTATCTGGTTCCACCATATTCACCTATCAATTATATTTGATTGTTAAAATTAGCATATAACAATACTTTTCATTTTTATAATAATTGACGAATAAACTAACCCGTCAAAGACACAATGCAACTAAAAACTTATAAGAGATCATTCGACTGCCGTGACCAATCAAAACGCATCCACGGATCGGATGATGTTACGTCATTTTAGACGGTTCCAAAACTTCTTGTTGACTTATACACTTCGTTTTTTTTTTGCATTGTGAGATTAAATTTAAGAAATACATTCGACTTTTAGAGAGTTTATATTCTCAATAGACAAATTTATAATCGTTTAACTTACATTTACGTGCATATAATAATAATTTACTTCATTAAATGTATAATAGTTGTTTCCATCCTTTATTAACTTATGAGGTAAAAAAAGAAATAAAGTTTTCAATTATTTAAAATTTTATTGCGTAGCTTATTGGCATTTGTCAATGGCCACTTCAGTCGGTTCCAAGTGGAAAAAAAAAAAGTTTTCCAAGCGGAGAAAAAACGATTTCCAAAAGCTGAACAAGCGTTTTCCAAGCGGAGAAAAAACGATTTCCAAAAGCTGAACTGTATTGTATGATAAAAATGTTATTTTCATGACTATAGCACTGACCTTAGCGCGATGCTGTAAGCGTTAATTACTAGATTAGGGTATTCTGTGTTTTTATTAAAAATATATAAAAGTAAGTGGTGTAATTGCTTCAGACCATTTTCTCAGTTTGGAAGATTATTTTACATTAAAATAACTGAATGTTTGTTATTAATTTTAAGCGAATTTACGGAACGCGTTTTTTAGGTGTTAAAAAAACGCGTTCC